>JAAMXS010007480.1:0-16941 GCA_019693525.1 Cylindrotheca fusiformis | reverse complement strand
CCGCTCGATTGTTTGATCCTGATCGTCCACGAGGATTGGTTCAAGGTCCGATTACCATTCCATTAAATGATGAATTCTTGTCAGCCTTTGGAAAACGAGAAAAGAAATTTGATCAAGCCATGGGACGAGACGTCCAAGTCGATCCGACGATTGAAAGTGACGACGACGATGAAAACGATGCTGAAGAGGGGGCATTGCAGGAAGAGGGCGATGGTCCGACTCGCAAGAAGAAGGACAAAAAGTCCAATTCCAAAGTCAAAATTACCAATTTGGCATATCGGACGACCAGTGAAACATTGACGGAAGCGTGTGAAAAGTTTGGTCCTCTCGTCGATGTCAAACTGATACTGGACCAGGAACGAGCCAGTATGCCCAATGTACACAATTCGGGCCGTGGTTATATTACCTTTGAACATGCCGAGGATGCCCAGGCCTGTATTGACAACCTTCAAGAAGTCGATGGTCGACCCTTGCGATTGAGTCTCGCCTTGGCCAAACCGAGATCCAGTATGAATGGTGCTGGAGCTGGTGGTGGTGGTGCGGGTGGCGCCGGTTCGGCATTGAGTCGGTATTGGGACAAGGACATTTCTACCGTATGTTATCGTTGTGGAAAAGTGGGTCACATTGAACCCAATTGCACAAATCCTATGAAACCGAAACCATGCACACTTTGTGGTAGCATCGAACACAATCAGTATCAATGTCCTTGTCGACAAATATGTTTCAATTGTGGTATTCCTGGCCATGTGAGTCGCGACTGTTCCTTTCGAAGGGGAATGCCACGACGGATGATCTGTGGCATTTGTTTTCAACAGGGCCATCATCGATTGCAATGTCGGGAACCCAGTTCGTACGTTTACAATAATCCTACCCTCCGACAGGATGCCATTTGTATGCAATGTGGCAAACAGGGTGATTTCCTATGTTGCAAGGAACTGAAATTCTTTTATGGATTGAAGGGCCTTTCGTGTTTCAATTGTGGTGGTCAAGGTCATTTGGGATATGAGTGCGAACGACCCAACATGTATCAATGTTTGAACAATACCGATTTGATGAAACAAGAAATTGATCGTGCCACTTCCAATTCTGTGGCGGAACAAATGGAAGCCCAATTGCAACAACACAAACGAGAACGAGGACGATCCCCCCGACGTCGTGGAAATGATGACAACAACAAGCGTAGTAGGAATTCGGCCAAGAGTATGCCGCCACCACAACGTAGTGGTGGATCCAAACGAGAACGTAGCAGTAGTAGTAGTGAGTCTCGTGGAAGATCTAGAGGAGGAGGACGAAACCAAAGTGGTCGAGGATATGATACCAACAACGGCAGCAGCAGCAACAGTAGTAGGGGTGGTGGGAGTGTGTATGGGAGTCTCCGTAGTCGGCGATGAGAAAGAATCGTATGAATAGAGAGTGTGTGAGTATAGTACTACTAATAACTAGCTAGATTGGTTTTGTTTTGGGGATATATGTTTGTTTCTTAGGATGGGTCGTTTTTTGCTCTACTCCTAAAAACTCTATTGGAAACAAAATGGAATGAATCCATCCATCGTAGTTCGACTCTTAGTACTAGCAAGCTCGACTTAGGCTTGCTCTACTGTTTACAACTATAGAAAACGAAAAATATGGAGGGAAGGAACGAAGGAATGAATGAATTCATCAATCTTATCTTGACTTTTGGTGTTAGCTAGTTATATTTTTATTTGGTACTGTTTGCTTCTTTTAGGATACAATGTTGGCTCTCCTGAAGACTGTTTCGTTGGCTAAAATGAAATAGGGAGTTGAGCTCCTCCATGATGAGAAGTGATAGAGGGTGTGTGTACTTGCAACCAACCCGCAAGTACGTGGACGTCCGTAAGTCGACCGATGCTTTGCGAGCGAGCGCGTGATGCTCTTGGAAAAGCTTGCTTGAACAACGCATTGTGAGAAAGGACGGTCAGTTGGAAAGGCATTGTGGATATCATTCATTGTTTCGTTGTAGTGGTCCCCCTTGACAATCCGAATTATCCCAATCGTTGCATAAATACAATGAACTTCATCAAGGATCTGAGCATTGATAAAGTTCGAAACTTGGCGGAAGATGCGTAAGTTGTTGGAAACAAAGATGCCTTGCGAACGGTCATCATTGCTATTTGGCGCTCTCGTACAATGCTACGTGATATTCAGTAGAGAGAGCGGAGGCCATTTTTTTTTTGGAAGTTGCCAATGAATAAGGACGAATCTCACGTTTTGTGTTGCGTTTTCTCTTTCTTTCTTTTTTAAATGTTGTTGTTGATATAGTATCAATCAAGCCAAACCGAAGACCGATGTGGAAGCTCGTGTGTACGAAGTGCTGTCTCACAAAAACTGGGGAGCGTCCTCTTCGTTGATGCACGAGATTGCTCGCGATACCTTTGATCACGAACGCTTTTACATTGTCACGCGCTTGATGTGGGAAGGAATGGAGAATCAGCGACCGGCAGCCTGGAAGGTCGTCTTCAAGGCATTGACATTGTTGGAATTCCTAATCAAGAACGGCGCGGAACGATGTGTCGACGATGCTCGCAACCATGCTCACGTCTTACGGTCGCTTGGAAAATTCAACTACTACGAAGGAACGATCGATCGGGGTCTGGGAGTACGAGAGAAGACGAAGCAGATCCTGGACATTCTCACGGACGATGATCGGATTCGGGAAGAACGGCAGAGGGCCCGCAAACTGAGAGAGAAGTTCAAGGGAAACACGGCCTCGAGCATGGACGCCCGAGGGGGTGGAGGCTACGACGGATATGGAAATACCAACTCGAGCAGTATGAGTGGTGGAGGCGGTGGCTATGGAAACGGAGGCATTGATAGTGGAAGCGGTGGAGGATACTCTGGAAGATATGGAGGGTCGACTGGTGGTGGCGGCGGCGGTGCTTCGACTCCCACCTTTGCCGCGATGCCATCGGAAAAGAAGAAAAAGAAAAAGAAGAAAAAACCCACTGCCGAAGCACCAGCTCCTGCTCCAGAACCAGGTACGTCATATTTGTATTAGTCTTTGTGTGTGAAAGGATTGCACTTCTTACCAGATTCTCACTCGCTTTGTCTATAATTCTGCAGAAGTGGATTTGTTTTCCTTTGATGAACCATCCGCTCCGGCGCCTGCCACCCCAGCAAATGATGATTTTGGAGCCTTTCAGACAACATCTGCTCCAGCGCCGGTCGCCAGTGATGAATTTGATGCGTTTGGAGCGATGCGGTCGGCGACGCAAGCTTCACAGCCAGATCCATTTGCTGCGGCTCCAGCACCTCAACAGCAACAGGCTTCACAGCCAGATCCATTTGCTGCAGCACCACAACAACAGGGTTCCTTTGATGCCTTTGGCAATAATAGCACCATGTCAGCACCAGCACCTGCCAATAACAACTTCAGCAGCAACAACAGTGTCATGTCAGCGCCTGCGCCTGCTGCCAATGTCATGGGTTCTGGAAATGCAGGCATGGGAAACATGAATAATGCGTTTGGTGGAATGAGTCTTGGTGGTCAGCAACAGACAGGCATGATGGCACCTACACAGAATAACTTTGCTTCAAATGACGATGATGACTTTGGAGATTTTGGAAGTGCGGCTCCCGCACCAGCACCTGCAGCAGCTTCCAAATCGAACTCTTCGGATCCATTGAGCAAATTGATTTCCTTGGACGGTCTTAGCAAGAACAAGCCGAAACAGAGTCCCAATTCCAATAGCAATAATCAGTATCAGAATGGGAATCAGTTTGGCAACAATAACTATGGCATGAACCAAAACAATCCTGGTATGCCCGCTACACCCGTCGTGGTATCGGCTGGCGGAAGCGACGCAATTAGTTCCATGTTTGGACCAACACCTTCGCCTCAACAGCAGCAACAACAACAATATGGAAACATGCAGCAGCAACAACCCCAAAATCAGCAGCAAATGATGATGGGCGGCAACCAAGGAGGTATGCAAGGTGGTATGAACCCACAAATGATGATGGCCAACCAACAACGCATGATGGGCAATATGCAAGGTGGCGGCATGAATCCTCAAATGGGAGGAGGCATGGGCAATATGCATGGCGGTGGCATGAATCCACAAATGATGATGGGCAATAACAACATGCAAGGTATGGGCATGAACCCTCAAATGGGAGGTGGAATGGGTGGCATGAACCCACAAATGATGATGGGAAACAACCACATGCAAGGCGGCGGTATGAATCAGCAGCACATGATGAATCAACAACAACAAATGGGCGGCATGGGAATGAATCAACCATTCCGATGAAGTGCCACACACAGACATCTAACGAATAATTCAAATCGCGATGAATTGGTATAAGAAAGGTCTATTTTAATTAAGATTCACAAACTGCTGCCATTTATACGGGGTGTGCAATGTACTTTGTGTATGTGTAAGGTGTATTATTTTTTTTTGTTTCCCCAAGACATAGAAAACTGTATGACATTTTTATCATTCTTAGTACTTCGGAAAGCTAGCTGGACTGGACATGAAAACATACAAAGATACAAGGGATTGGTGGTAGGAGTGTTAACGAGAATCAACTCGAGTGCTGGCATAGGACTACAGAAATCTGCCCTCCACGTATCCAGATTCGTCCAAGGAATGATCTCCTGACTCGTTGCCTTCGCTGAAATGATCCGAGTCGTCCTCATCATCAGCATTATACTTGGGATGTGCAAAGTCGCGTAGCATCGCGGCCTGGGGAGGTGTCGGAGCAGCTTCTGTGCCGCCGACAATGCCAAAATATTCCAACCCTCGCAATAATTCTTCGGCGTGCAAGGCTTCCATGCCGAAGCCTTTTGTTTTCTCTACCACACCTTTCATCGTCATTTGGATATGTTTTTGCCGCAAACGTCTTGCAATTTCTCTTACTTCTTGTCGTTGCTCTTCCGAACAACAAGACGCACTCCTAGAGACTTGTTCTAACAGGTCAATGACACCATGTTGATCATTGTGTGGTATAATGCTATGGAAGATGTGGTTGAAAGTCTCCATCTTTGGTGTCTTTTGTTATGTATGTGGGCGGTTGTTTGAAATCTTGCTTCTGTGATTACTAGTTGAGGTGCTGTTGTATGGGGTGGGAGCGTTTTTTCTTTCTTCTTGTAGTTATGGCGGTGAAAATTGGAACGAAGCTTGAGATCCTCTCTCCAAGACTCAGATTCTGCAAGACCTTTCGAGGTGTGGTTTGGTCACCAAGTTTTCTTTTGTTCGTGGTACAGATTTCATAATTTGCCTGGTATTGTCTCGTGGCTAACCTGGCGAGATGCTTTTTGGCAACTCAGTCTTGTGGAGGGAAATTCGGCTCTTGGTCACGATCTGATTCCGATTTGGGACAGGTTTCATGTGGTTTTGTTAATTAAAAAATTATTGGTTGGACCATCGCACATCTAATTACCATGATGGATTTCATAGAAAGTACTTTCTTCACATACTGCTTCTCCACAGTTTCCTGCGTAAAGTGTGTATGTGGGTACAATTCTTGGATGTCGGAGTCTCTGACCCATCATGAACGACCAACTCGACCCACTAAGGTCCAGATCAAGCAATGAGCTTCTTCCTGGTTACCTCTGCTTTCTTGACAACCTGGTCGTCGTGGTGATCGGGCTGAATGACGGTCTGTCACTACTATCTTGGACGCTTGCAGTGCTAGTAAGCATTCCCCGACAGCTGGCCCTACTGGATCATCTCGTATTGTATGCCAAGTACGGTCGATATCATCATCACGGCTGGTCTTGGATAGACGGACAGAGTCACACTGTGTGGGGTAGGAAAACTATGGGTACTAGATAGTGTCGCCACAGTTTCTAACATTACAAGTAAAATAAGCATTGATTTGAAGATCCATCTTCCTAGCCCATCCGTCGACTGCCGGGAGTCTCGGACGTCACCAGAAGACAGGTGCAGGTGGACTATTGTGCATTTATCTTCTTTTGGATTCTGCGTATTCTTCACCAAGAAAAAGCGACGAACTTTTGCGGTACTATATCCCAATCAATCCCTATTGCCGTACGTACTATCATACCGACCTACCACCAGCAAAATTGATGGCGTGTTCTGGATGAAGTCAACAGAGGAGGAACTTTGAAAACACGGTCAAGATGAGCAAGAGCATTGTTTCTCCAGATTAGACATGGCATGATTACACAGCTATGCATAATGAAGTGTTCTGTACGATCAATAGGCACGACCCTGCACTCGTCTTGACATGACCATCAGATAAGTCATTTTATCCATAAAACTGATCACAAAAAGCTTGAAAGGTTCTGACACACAAGAAACGATGCTCACTCCGAAAGCACTGATAGTCATCGATGCTGTGGTGGTTATTGCACTCGCTGTTGGATTAGGGGTCGACCTTTCGAAGGATGATGACGACGAATCGAAAGGGATTTCTTGCGAGAATCTGGACAGCACCAGCATGGTTCCATCCTGCCCTCCCAGTATTGCTCTTCCAACCGCACCGTCTCGTTCGTCCCGACCTCTTTTTCTCCGAATATGCACGATTTCATGCAATTCTCTTTCCATCTGGCTCTTACTCGGGTTGATTGTAACTTGCCAGAATACCAAGCCTTTGCCTAGGATTGTGGTTGGTGATAACGTTGGCTTCCCGGCCGCGAATACGGCGAAGCTTCAAGAAGCGCTGTCAACGTGTTTTCTGCGATCCAAGAAACACCACTGTCACCGAGTTGAACGTGGACCAGAACGCTTTGGATGGTACGGTGCCAAAAGAGCTTGCCACATTCTCCCAATTTCAGCGCTGGATGTGAAGATCAACGCATTGACTTTGGACATTCCTCCAGAGCTTGGCTTTTATTGACAGACTTGGCACTTGAGCCTATCTAGTAATTGTCTTTGGGGAATTG
Source organism: Cylindrotheca fusiformis (assembly GCA_019693525.1). NCBI lineage: Eukaryota > Bacillariophyta > Bacillariophyceae > Bacillariales > Bacillariaceae > Cylindrotheca > Cylindrotheca fusiformis. Next base: position 10,070 of record JAAMXS010007480.1, on the reverse strand, counting down.
TGCCATCCGCAGTTACCTTCGGAAATTGAGAAATTAAAAGACTTGACAATTCCGGAGCTGTCCCACAATGCCTTTTCTGGAACCTAGTCGTCTGAAATTGGAGCATTGTCTGTATTGCAAAAACTTAATTTGAACAATCATTTCTTCATCCAGCACGGGCTACCATCGGAGGTTGGATTGATGACGGCTTTGACAGACCTTTCTATTGGGTCCAACGCCTTCAGTGGCCTGCTGCCAATCGAGCTTACGGAGTTGTTTTGTCGAATCTTTTGAATGCTTCTGATAATCTGTTTGACAGAGTTGTTCCAAGTGAACTCATCCAGCTTTCCAACATTGAGTTTGCCTACTTTCAGGAAACAACTTTGTCGGTTGCTTTGCGATATCCTGACATTTCTTGGTTTTTGAGGTTGTATGTTCTTGTTGCATTCTTGCTCTCCATAAGCTTTGGGTTAGGTGTACCATACAGCCCTGGGATGCTTCATGTTCCATGATAGAGATCCTCCAAGACTCAAATGCTCATGCCGTTTGGGATGTCTTTCGCCACCATGTCTTTGCCCTCGGGGCGAAATGGTCATGATGTTTCGTGTACAGTAGTACTGTATGAAGTTTTGCTTTCAGGTCATTTGAATGTGTTTCCCGTATGTACATACTGTACGGGATGGAAGAATAGGTCGGAGTCTCTGATCGATCATCAACGACCACTGCGACCAGCCAGCACAGGGCCAAACACAGGAGTGGAACCTAGAAACGGCCAAATTAGAAGCCAACAAGAAATGCATGATGTGGTTTATTGTCGATGCTTACTCTCTATTAACCATCTAAATGACCTCTAGCAGCTCCACAAATTCCTATCATCCCTTAGACAAATGAAGAGCACCAAGGGACAAAAAGGGACCATGTTTGTCGGCCAGCTTCCTCGGAGATGGCATTGGCATACGGAGTGGTAGTAGTAGCTCGTGTCATTGAAAGGCGATCGGTCCGTCCTTTTCGTCCTGCTCCTAATCGTATTTCCGTTCGTCTCGTTTTCAACACGCGAGCGGCTTCGTATTTACCACAATTATTTTGCTCCTTTCCACCAAATATTTATTTGGATCGACGTAAAAAATGAAAGGAAGGAATAGGCACATATGTAAGCTTCGTACCAAACCTATTTACGTACAGAATATGTACTGATGACTTTCGTGTAAGTAAACTTCTTGAGTCGGACCCATAGATGTTACTCGTATCTCGTATAAGCCATTCTATCCGTAAAAGATACAGGAGAACATTTCTGGACCTCAACAAAAACTGATTGAAGAAAGCTTGAAAGGCTCCGAGACAGGAAACTACTAGCATTCAGACACAAACAAGAAATGACGCCCAACCCGAAAGTTTTGATAGCCATCGCGGCAGTAGTCGTTATCGCCCTCGCGATTGGACTGGGGGTTGGTCTTTCGAACGATGACGATGAATCGAGAGGGATTTCTAACGAAAGTCCCGGCAACCCAACCATGGTCCCATCTAGCGCTCCCATTGGGGGTGGCGCTCCCACGGAGAGTGGCCCTCCGACCAAGGAAGATTCTCCCACTGCACCGGCACGTACGCCTACATCAACACCGAGCGTCTCGCCAACAGCCGTTCCTGTCACCGTTCCAACCACAGCTCCGTCCCAAGCTCCTTCTCTTCCCGAATTCTCACAGTTTGGGGCGATCCTTCTGCCACCCGGCACCGACTTGTCGTCGGTCAATGTGTCCGCGCCCGAATACTATGCCTTGGAATGGATAGTGTTGGAAGATAACCTTGGATTGCCTGCCGAAGATACACCTGAGATCCAGGAACGCTTCTCGCTCGCAACGTTTTATTATGCGACCTTTGGAGATGAATGGAATATGAAAGAAGGATGGATGTCAGACGAACCTGTTTGCAATTGGGAACGGGTCAAATGCGATCCAACAAATACTACTGTCACCGAGTTGGACATGACCCAAAACTTTTTGACAGGCACGGTGCCGAAAGAGCTTGCTAAACTCTCGCAACTTTCAGTGCTCAAAATTAATTTCAACGACGGAATGAGCGGGGGAATTCCTACGGAACTTGGTTTGTTGACAGAATTGGTAAACTTGGGTATTTCTGGGAATGGCCTTAGTGGAACCTTGCCAACCGAAATTGGTTCTTGGTCCGCGATGAAGAGTCTTGATTTGTCGTACAATGACTTTGATGGCAGGTTGCCTTCGGAAATTGGAAAGCTGACAGACTTAACAATTCTGTCGCTGAGCGAAAATTCATTTTCTGGATCATTGCCGTCTGAAATTGGAGCATTATCGCTATTGCCAAATCTTTCTTTGGACTCCAATTCCTTCACTGGGATGCTACCATCGGAGGTTGGATCGATGACCGCGTTGACAGGTCTCAATGTGGAAAGCAACTTCTTCACTGGCGTTCTGCCATCCGAACTTGGGGAGTTATCCTTGTTGACTGGTATTATTGTTTCTAACAATACATTTGACGGCATTGTTCCAAGTGAACTCGACCAGCTTTCCAACATTGAGTTCGCTTACTTCCAGTCAAACGACTTTGTAGGTGGTTTGGAAACCTTGTTTTGTGGTATTCCTGACACCAGCATGGAGTGGTTTGAGGCAGACTGCGGTGGGGATGCTCCTGAGGTTGACTGCACTTGTTGCACAGAATGCTTTCCCTAGTGTGGAATCCACCGGTTGGGTGCTTGGCGGTCGACGATATAGCCATCTTGCAATATCATGATTCTATTTTGTTTGTAGAAATCCTATATGCCGCTTACAGTGAATATACATACATTTACTACTTATGTCTCACGTCCTAGGTGTGAGTTGGTGTCAATGTCGAAACAATCTATGCAGGAGGCTTATAGACTCCGGGTTCAGTGTTGCCACCGTCGCCATACCCTTGATTTTGTGGAGGCGCTTCGTTGTCCAATGCCATTGAGAACGGAGCAGGCTCGTTGCCACCGTATTGAGGCGACTGGTTGGGGGCCTGTTGGTCACCCATGGGAACAGCTGTGGCACTAGGTTCATACTGCTCTTCGGTTTGCTTTCCTTCAGGAGAAGTGTTTTGTTCTTGAAGTTTTGGCTTCAGGTAATAGAAATAGATGAGCCCAAGGATAGCCAGCATAACGACAGTAACAGCTGCAAAGTAGGGACGGTAGAAAATCCAAGCAATGGAGATGATCAGAAGGGTAAATGGGATAGAGATTACCACTGCGATGCAAGGAATGATGCATCCTCCAATGCAACCTTCAAGGGCGTCACCACAAAATGGTAGTACGTCAAATGCTGTAGCGATTGGGTTCAACACCAAGCAAATGCCAAAGACCATACAGAGAAATCCGACGAATCGGAGAATCCAAGTAAGGGTTGTGTTGTCATCTTCGGCCTCATTGAACAGTTCATCCGAGGATACAGTACCTCGAGAGAACAACCAAAGTTCTCTATCTCCTTCTGTGATGTACGGTTTCAGGCTTCCATCGGAAGTTTGCATGGCAACAACGCTTACATCATCGGGCAAGACTGTTTCGAAAGTAACGCGAGTATCGCCAATCGAAGCTGTGGACGAAGCCTTGCTCAGTTGGAATTGGCCTGAACCGAAAGTTGAAGTGTACCCAGAAACGCTGTAGGAAGAAGAGTTAAGCGGGACATCGTTCCAGGTTGTCCACCAATTGACTTCTCCCAGAAGGACATCTGCCATTTTATAAGCACCAAGCGTAATGGGTGACGCAGTTGCGGAATATGGGCTGATCAAAAAGGAGGTAGGATTCACATGATTTGCGGATTCCCTGAAGCTGGAAGACGAAATCAAGGAGGAGGACCAGACTTGATCATAGTAGTACGACGTGGTTTTCTTTGTGCCACCAGCAGATGTTTTCTCAGTCTTCGTCTCGGTTCTTTCCTGCCACTGGAACATTTCGACATCGCGTCTGTATTTCAGAGCGTTCGTTAGCTTGGTGACATTAAGGTCGAACTCGTCATCAAAAATGTTGGAGCTTCCACCACTGACTACACCGTTGACGTAGATAAGCTTAGAGTCTAAGGATTTGTCGATGGTGCCGTTTGCTTGGGTCAGTCCAACTTGCACAACGAGGTCTCGACCTTCATCAAGATCCTGCTGCCTCTTCACTGCACGCCCCTCGTTCCAGAAGAGCAACCCCCAGCTACCAAAGAACAAAAGAAATCCGATGCAAACTCCAGCCAATGCATTCTTCATGCGTTCGCAGTAGGATTGGGTCTAAAATGGAGGGCAAACGGACAAGTTGAGTTTTAGTTGACATGCGACGTCCATGAAGTCGAAGACTACTCATTGACTGGAATCACCGTTTGGCAGGTACTTACTGTCACCTCCGTAAAAGCACCTCCGTCATCCATGATCTACAACAACTACTGTTCGTTCCGAAAGGCAAATGAGAGAATGAATCGATGAATCAGCGACACGATTGTGGCAAATGACTCGAATGCGCTTGTTCTTTTTTTATGCGCCCAAACTGGTTCAAAAAGATTCGAAATTCCAGCCGTTGAAGATCTTTCTGTCACCACCAGACGTGCTCTGACGTTTGAACGGAGAGGGAGTGTGCGTCTAGTAGTACCGATAAGACTTGGAGATTTAGCGATAGAGTACCAAGGTCTCCACGGAATAGCGCGTATACGCAGTACCGATAAGACCCAGACATCTAGCGGATACCAGCACGTAGGCTGAACGACTACGTACGTACGTCGGCATTGCTTGAGCCAAAGAAGAAATCCGGAACCAAGATTCAAGTGGTCTTGGAAAACTAAATTTTATGTGCTTGAGAAATAAAGCATTGATGCTTGGTGGCACAAAGACGGTATTGGACAAAATGCGAGTTTTATTAATGCGTGAGAAGTATAGGTGGCATTTGGAAAAAATGAGAATTCAAGCTTGAGTAGTCCTGGTAGTTGGTGGCACTAAAAGAGGGGGGATGCATAAAGCCGAACAGCTTACTCTGATGATCTGGTTGTTCGTCGTTGTATACGTAGGAGCATTGATCAACTCAAACAACAACTTGGATAAAGGATGCAACACGCAAATGGACTGACGTGATAGGAGTTCTCCTACAACTCCACTAACTTCTAATTTGTGCAGTTTCCTAAACACTTTAAATCTTGACAACAATCACCACAAGTTCAATCCTCCTCGATGCCACATCTTCCATCATCTCTTCTATTGCAACACCCCTGGTGATACCGATCTGTTCTTAGACCTTCCGCTAGATGAGGAGGGGGACGCTTTTTTGTGGCCACTAGGTGTTCGAGGCGACCTTCCAACCTTGCGCCTTCCTACTTCTGGACTACTGAAAGGCGACCTACTCCGAGATTTGCTATGTCGGGAACGAGAACGAGGACCTTCATACTCTTCGTCACTGTCATCCTCATCGATGGCTGCCTCCATTTTCTTCTTTTCCTCATCGCTCAACAGAGCCAACATGATTTTACTTAGTCGAACCTGAACTTCCTCCACCTCGTCCACGTTGATAGTGGTGTATTTCATCACAGTCTGGACAAATTTGTGTTGGAACCTGTAAGGCAAAAGAGCTGGATTGATTCCTTCCATGGCATTGAGAACTGCAGCCATGCCAACAACAGAAGGCCTAAGTTTCACAAAGTAATGATCCGCAATGGCCAACTCAGTCTGATACCGAGCATAGTCAAAAATGGCACCTCGAACGGAGCTATGAATAGTATCTGGTAAGAACAGCAATAGATTTTGCGCAAAGGACAGAGGAGTTGGTCCACCGACTCTCCAAACGAGAGCCTCAAGTATCTTTTGTTCCATGTTGGCAAATTCCATCTCTGTGTAGCATCCGCGACTCAGGTCCGCCAGCAACGAGGTTTCCATCTCCAGAGGTTCGTGGATTTTGATGGCAATGTACAGGCAAGTCATGGCCACGAGTTGGTATTCCTTACGGTCGCTCAAGGACCGTCGTCCCTTCTTGGAGCAGAGGTACCGGTCGAGGTAGGACATGCCGATGCCCACAGTTTCTCTTCGAAACTTACAAAAATCCACAACCTGATAGCACCATTCACACATTTTCACACGACAGTCTTCATCGACTGGTTTGGTAGCCAATCTGCAGATTTCTTTAAACGCAACAAGGTAATCGATACACTGGTAATCCGTTTCCTCTTGTCGGATCATCATGGCGACGCGATCGGGGATTTCCAATTTCTCATGGCGCGGCAACAAGGCGTCTTCGGCCAAGGGAGTGGAAGCGAGCACAAGCTGTTTCGGCATGGCTGAGAGAAACTACAAGTTGGTTGTTAGCAACAGAAAGTCAAGTATTTCTTCGTTCTACTGTGGCAACAGGTCTTCGAGAGAAAAAAAAGAGAGAAATGAAATAGAAACGGAGGGGGATAGGGTCACTGCTTCAGGCATAATTCCTTTTTTTATCTGGTACACTTTTGTTCTAGAATCTACACGATGACAAGAGTTCTCCCTACGCCTTTCAGTCATTCTGGGGAGTTTCCGTCATAAATATTGAAATTCGTTGTCATAACGTCAAAATACCATGGACACACCCCATTCGTTATTCAAGCATGCTCGTGACTGGAAAGTCTGTCCATCGAATTGCTTGCATGTTTCAACCTCTACTTGAGTCAATCCGTTGAGTCTGATCAAACCCAGCTTTTGTTAATCGTAGCCAGGTCCACATCATCGCCACAACACAACTGGAATGATGCAAATTCAAAGCTTGAAGAGGTATTCTACAACTACGGCTCAAACAGCAACTGTCTCACTCACCAATTTGCTACAGCTAAAGCCCCGACCGCTTCTCCTTTCAATCTAAGAAAAGAGGCGAGAGAAGTTGTTTTCGTCTTCTCCAATGAAATCAAAAGTACGTTTCGATGGTCTGGACGTGGCGGCCATGGTGGCCACTTGGAATCGAGTGGCTTTAGGACGGCGAGTCATCAATATTTACGATGGTCCCAACGGTGATACCTATCTGTTCAAGTTGGACAAGCAATCTGGGGAGGAGTCAAACCTGTTGTTAATCATTGAAAGTGGTATGCGGTTTCATTCCACTCAACAGTCGTTTGAAAACCCGGGAATGCCGTCTCAGTTTTGCTCGAAAATGCGAAAGCACTTGAGAGGATTGAGATTAGAAAATGTTCAACAACTTGGAGAAATGGACCGAGTTGTGAATTTAGTGTTTGGGAGTGGAGAGAAGCAACGCCATTCCCTGATTGTCGAATTTTATGCCAGGGGAAACATTATTCTGACCAATTCGGAATATCAAATTTTGTCACTGTTGCGATCTCACGAGTATGACAATGTCAAAGTGAAGGTGGGACATGCATATCCTGTAACGTACGCTACCACAATGACGGCAGTGACCGAAGATAATGAAGCAAGTGAAGAAACGGCACCACCACAAGAGTCTTTTCTCAATGCCTCGGACCCAATGGAATGGTACCAACGATATATCCAACAGAACCCCGAGCAACCTACTATTGAAGGAAAAGGAAAGAAGAAAAAGGGGGAAGGAAATGTTTGGAGAAACTTGATGTTGAAACAAGAATCGGGGGTGTCGCACTACGGTCCTTCCTTGCTGGACCATTGTTTGCTCTGCGCTGAGATTGGCTCCAAACATCCAAGGGACTTGGACAAATCCGAATGGAGTATGCTACAACAAGTACTAAAGGATGAAGGCGATAACATATTGAAGCATTTGGATGCAGTCGATGCCAAGGGATACATTTTTTATCAGCCCAAAGACCGCAGCAAGCAGAATGGAGATTCCACCAAGGAGGCAAATACACCCCCTTCTCCATTTGACGACAAATTGTTGTTGGAATTCCAACCGCACGTGTTAAAGCAGCACGAGACAGTGCCAAGAATAGAGTACGAATCGTTTGATAAAGCTGTCGATGCGTTCTTCTCACATATTGAAGGGCAAAAGCGAATGATGGGAGCCGAACGACAACAGGCCCAAGCGCAACAAAGGTTGGAAAAAATTCGCTTGGATCAGAAGAAACGTATGGAGAACCTAGAGAAGCAAATAGAAGTTCTCAAGGAAGAGGCCCAGCTCGTAGAACTGCATGCTGACATGATTGAAAAGGCAATCCAGGTAGTGAATTCTGCATTGGACAGTGGGATGGACTGGGACCAGCTTGAGGATTTGGTCCAAATCGAAAAGGTGCAGAACCAAAATCCAGTAGCCATGCTGATTCATAAATTGGACCTTGAGCAAGATGCTATGGTCCTACGACTGGAGAGAGAAGCAGTTGTGTTTGGAGAAGCTGACGAGAACAATGGAAATCACACAATGGACGTTACTATTTCTCTAAAAGAGACTGCTCATGGCAACGCTAGCGCCTTGTTTGCGAAATATCGCGCCAGCAAGGAAAAATCTCAAAAGACTATCGAGGCCAGCACCAAGGCCTTACAAGCAGCAGAAGAGTCAGCGCAACGGCAGCTCTTGGAAGCACAGAAGCGGACGACCAATCTGACGCATACACTTCATGTCAAGAGAAAGCCACTTTGGTTCGAGAAGTTCAATTGGTTCATTACTTCTGATAACTATTTGGTCTTGGGTGGACGGGATGCCCAGCAAAACGAACAGATAGTGAAACGATACTTGCGTCCTGGTGATGCCTATTTACACGCAGACGTACATGGTGCGGCGTCATGTGTTCTGCGTGCTAAACGACTGCGGCGGCAAGATGGAGGAACGACCACTCTTCCCCTTTCGGATCAAGCATTGCAAGAAGCAGGTAATTTTACAATCTGTCGATCATCCGCCTGGAGCTCTCGGATGGTGACATCTGCTTGGTGGGTGGAGTCTCATCAGGTCAGCAAGACTGCACCCACTGGAGAGTACTTGACTGTAGGATCGTTTATGATTCGGGGAAAGAAGAATTTTCTGCCCCCTACCCAACTTGAAATGGGCCTTGGTGTGCTCTTTCGTCTAGGAGATGACGAAGCCATAGCCAGGCATAAAAATGAAAGACGGGATTTTGCTCTCATGCAGCTAGAGGAGGAAGCTTCGACAGAAGCGGAGACGCCCACAGCAAAGCCAATGCCAAAGGCGAAGCCAAACAATATGCATGTGGCAGAAGAGAAAAAAATGGAAGCCAATGACGAAAATGGCGAGGTGGGTGCACTGGATCAAAGTCAAGCTTGTGAAGGTACGGCAAATGGAAATGATGCTGTCGAGGACCGCGACGATATCAATGACACGTCAAAGGCGCCTCTTGAAAACAGCCAGCCGATCGAAAAAGATACCAAGAGCTCTTCTGCCAACAAAAAGAAAGGTCTTTCAGTGAAAGAACGTAAACTCATACGGAAGTATGGATCACTGGAGGCCGCCAGGGCGGCCGAAGAAGAGCGACTAAGAGAAGAAGAAGCAAGAAAGAGGGAAGCAGCGGCTTCTCCAACGCCCCAGATCACTTCCGAAGCCCAGCCGACTGCTCAAAAGCGCGGGAAGAAGGCGAAAATGAAGCGCATGGCTAAGAAATATGCAGACCAAGATGAGGAAGAACGCGAGCTAGCAATGCTTGCACTCCATGCCAGCGAGAAAACAAAGACGAAAGGCCAAAAGAAAAGCCCGGAGATTAACGAGATTGAGAAAGAAGCAGCTGCTCAGACCGTGGCAATACTGAAGAAAGATGCATCGGTTGTGGCAGAAAGGTTTCCAGAGGAAATTCGAGATGTACTAGCAAAGTGCGTCACCGTCGTGAACGACGAAGGCACAATTGTGCGCTGGGACAAGTTTGATGCCGACGTACTTGAACAATTAGAGTCTTTTGAGCTTGATGAAGAAAAAAGTGCTGCAGCCAATCGTTTGTTGGCCTTGAAGGAATCGACAAGGATTGATAACTTTTCAGCAAGTCTTGCTGGAATCATCCGCACCATCAAGAAATATGGGCACCAGGGGCTCAACAAGGATGACATTGCCACCGACGACGACGGCAAGAGAAAAACGAAGGCTGAAAAGGAGGCCGAAGAAAAAAATTGGAAGCAAACGATGGCAGAAGAAGGAATCGTTGAGGACGACTCCGAGATAGATGCCGTTGATGACACAGTCGAGTTGAGCAAGTTGACAG
>JAAMXS010007430.1:0-22259 GCA_019693525.1 Cylindrotheca fusiformis | reverse complement strand
TTGACACTAACACAGCACAAATGGGACCACGAGAGGGGTAGTAGCTAGTAGTCACTCTCAAAAGTAGACAAAAAACCTGCTTCTCTGTTGCATAGACAACAGCACCAAAGATTATCCCTTTTCTCTCGTTTCTAAAGAATCACTTTCAATTTAGGCAGTTCAAGGCAAACGTGCAAAAGGTGACTTATTTCGTTCGACGCACTATCGCAAAACAAACGTTGTTAGTAGCCATTCGCTGAGAACGATAAGAACTATTCAAACTCCAAGTACTTACTTTGTCAAAGGATAGGATGACATGAAATCACACAAGGATATCCCATCCTTGCCGTAATGAAGGTTTGTTGAGCAAGCAGGACGGCCTTTTGCAACTTCTTCAAGCTTGTGGATTGGTTTCCCCATTCTCAAACCAGCTTGTGAGTCAGTACCATCGCCTTCGATCAGGGGGAGCAACGGCTCTCCTTCAACATCCATTTGAGAGTATTTCGTCATTTTGGACCATGCTTCATTGACATGGACAATGCCAAAAGGCGCTCTCGCTTCGGTGATAACACGAGCTTCATTTGGACAATCCATCAAGGCCGTCTCTAGACTACCTGGAATCACTTGTGCATTGACTTGTCGACCGCTGGCCCCATCCAATTGTTGCATAAAACCCATGGCGTCATAAATAATCTCCATGTCTTGGATTTTGTTAGACTTTGAAAAGTTTGCTCGAAGCATACCTGGCATTATGCAATCAGCAAGTGCGCCACACAGTACTGCATTCCTGGACCGGAAGATGAATGGGCACATTATGATGTCATCGATGATAATCATATCGTCTTCATTCGTGGCATAGTAGCATTCAATTTCCTTTACTTCATTCGAGAATACATTGTAACTGCCCAACTCCATGTTTGGGGGACGATGGATTCTGGGCTGAGACTTCAAGTCGTCATTACTTGATCTCACTTCATGGACAACCCCACCTGGCTGTGGAAACATATTCGACATTTCTTGGGATCCAGCGACGCTGCTTGTTTTTGATCGCTTTGCATTGGGATAAATCGGAATGTCGACGGCCGCACTATCGGCCGAGCCATCGTCGTTGTTTTGCATCGCGTTTTCTTTGGAACCATTGGTATTGCTGCTAGCAGAGCGCACATTATTCGAATCACTTTGGAGGAGTGTGTCATAGGGAACCGCGAAAGGAGAATGATCACGCTTTCTGTTGCGACTTGCGGAGGATCCGTTGGAAGAGGCAATACTCGATCCACCTGATAGACTGGATTCTGCTAGCAGTGATTGATCGATTCCTGCCACCAATGAGGCCGAAAGTCTTGGCGCTGATTGCTCTAGTCGATCCATCAGCTTTTTACATTTGATCTGTTGCCATCGAGCACTGCGATAGCCTATTCTTTCAACCATAACCGAAAGACTTGCAGCCTCGCATATCATTGCGTCGATGCCGCGAACTATTCGGCAATCCTGAAGACGAGAAAAGGTTAGATTTCAAATCAACTACGATGCGTGCTGATTTGGAAAAGCCCTTGCACTTACTTTCTCGACTTCAGAACGACGGAATGATCGGAACGGTGTTACAGGTTGTTTGAACCAGAAAGACTCCTCGACGATGGCAGCCCATTTAAGAGGGTCAGACTCGGCAGAAGCATGATACTCTAGAGCCGTTTGAATCAGTGTACGGCGAGCTTTCTGATCACTCATCTTTTTCTGGACTGCAGTACGGCGTCGACGAATCTCCTCAGTTTGGACTACTCTCAGTCCATCTGCCATTTCTTTCAGTTGCTGAACATATGCTTTCTTTCTCAGCCTTGTTGATCTGGCATGTTCGCGATTCCTCTCACGACTTTGCTTCACCTTTGCAGTCGACGATATTGCTTCCGCTTTCTTCTTGTCTTTCTTCGACGACTTACCTTTCTGCTGTAGCGGCCGCTTTGAGCTGCCTGGGATGATGGGTTGATTCGACGCATCGGCAGGGATGATGGCTGACTTTGGGGAAATCGCATGAAGCATCGAGTCCTGATCTACGTTTCCTGCAAATCCGTTTTGAGCAACAAGCCCGGATACGGGATACTGGACACTCTGTGGTGGGATGGGTTGGCCTGCAACCCACTGCGACATTTGTTGCATGCTGCAATTGGCACGTGCAGAGCCTTGCCCGTTCATCATTGATGGGATCTCATTCGTTGCCACAAGGTTCGATCTTTGCCGAGGAGGTTGCATATTGAGATACTGTGCTGCCATGATATCGTTAGGGTTCATTGGCATTTGAGCAGAAGCGGAAGCTGAACCTGGCATGCTCTGGCCAGGATCACGCGATGCCTGCACTTGAGGCGATGGACGCTGATTTTGTGATAGAGATGATCCGTATGTTGACGTCATTCCTAGTTGATTTTGTGGACTAGTTTGTTGATTTGACCTTTGCTGATTATGTGACATGGTTACCTGGATGGATCGTATGAGCTGAGGATGATGTTATCTTTCACGGCATTCAGAAAAGAGAAGGTTTGAGTGTGAAGACAAGAATGACCAACAAGCACTAGCACAGTCCATTTAAGGAAGATGCTTTTCTTAAGATAGGGCTGAAAACTGTATGTCGCTGCAAGTACGCACCTGATATGAAAACTGTGTGTTATATATATAGAAAAACTGTTTTTTTAAAGAATGATGACACATCTGGAGCATCTGTTGACAGAAGGTCGCCACACAAGACTCTTAAGAAACTGAGTTTTTGGTACTGAATTGCATCTCTCAAGAAGGAAGAATGAAAGAAAGACGAGCACATGAAGTTCTACATCTTTATTTAGAAAAACTCGTCTTCTTCGGGTTGGACTGGAGACGTCCAGACACCATCAACATGCAGACCAAACGTCTGTGCTCGTGTCCAAAGACGTTCAGTAATATGATTGCCTTCGAACTATACCGAAACATGGAGTTCGTGTGGAGCGAGTGAACGATGAGTGTACAAACGTCAGTCGCGAAACAAATAAATAAAACATACTATGAGGTCCAAGCATTTCGAAGCCAAGCAATAAATGGGTTGCCCAAGTGCGTACGAGATATAAACATATAAACTAAGAATACTTATGTTCTTAAAAACTGATCTTCATTGCATCATTGAAGTCAGGATGACGCATTCGATCGTCTATTCCGCCACTTAAAGGGAATTATCAAGAGAATTGAGCAGCGTATTCTTTACAATCAAACCTGTTACCACAGGCATGATCAGACGAATCTCATTCTATCACAATCAGTGTCGTCAACATACAAAGCAAAGAGATCCATAATGGACCAGCAAAACAGACAAAAGAATGGAGCCCACAGCCAGCCGTCCCCAGGCCCAATCGCTCCTAATCATGCAAGCACTTCAAACCAACAGCATAGTGTCGCAAACCAGCACGATCAACGAGGGCTGACATCGTCACATCTACTGGAGCTGATGACCAACCCTGCCTTGGCAGCTGCTGCCGCTGCTTCTCCGCTTTTCCCTCCTGCTGCTATAATAACGAATCCTGGGGCGTTGTATGCTATGCCAGATGCCTTTGCTTCTAACGGAGGTGTAAACATGCAAAACACACATGGTGCAGTCCCACAGCACCATGCAAACAGCCAAGGAAACAACAACCAGATGAATATGACCAATCAACAACATGCATATCAATTTCAGATTGGACAACACATAGCCTCGATGCAAGCACACGGGGTTCCTCCGTCCATTTTCCCACAGCCAACGAGTGATGCTTCATCCTTTCAGGCAAAATTAGCGGCCGCACCGGGAGCCTTCACTTATGGAACTGAACCTCATGCCGCGAAAGAAACAAAAAAAGGTAGACGAAAGAAAGACTTGAGTCCCACCGAAAAAGCAAAGCAAAATAGAGATCGGAATAGAGAGCATGCTAGATCAACTAGAATGCGAAAGAAAGCATACATTCAACGACTGAAAGAGCTGGTGGAGGGATTGCATGCCGAGCGGACGGAAGAAGTACGAAAGCGAAGAGTTGCAATACAGCATCTAGCAGATGTGCAAAATGTCCGACGTGCAGTAATCCGTAGCTTCCTTCAATTTCTTGCAAGCTACGAAAGAGACAAGAGAAAGTGGTCCACAATAATCGAAGATGACTTTTGGCTGAAGCAGCCAGTAACGCCGTACCGGTGCTTCAGGCGCAGTGAAATAGAAAAGGTAAGAATGCGATTTCCCATAATTGCATTGATTGATTCGTCGTTTTAGAATATTCGTAATTTCTCAATCATTGAATTTCATTGTCGCTCGTTTACCCAGGAGTGCAGGATGTCTCGAGGTTTAGATTCTGTGGTAGCGGATGCTGCCAGTATAGCCGTTATGATCAACGGCGTTGGATCAAGAACTGCTCGATGGACACAAATCAAACGAGAAGATTTCTTCTCAAAGGAAGAAGAAAGAACTGGGCGAAAGCCTATTCCAAGTAGTGTTGCCCAACAAAATGAAAAGTTGCAACATGCTGTTTCTAGTCTCTCTGCCTCTAGTTCAAACTCTTCGAATACGGGGTCCAGTGGAGAAGAGGCTGGAAAAAGGCAGGCGGCTATGACTAATGCTAAGAGTGTCAGAAACTCGAATGGGAACAGCAGAAGTAGTGGCCAGCCAGCTGCCGATCTTCCAGGAGAGTTCCATGATTACAATGCCAAGCCACTACCTGATCCAATGCTCGCCGATTCGGAACGGAGTAGCAATGACAACTCGGACGATTCTCCCGAGGAGTCAATTGGGAGTTTAGGTGAAACAAAGCGAGTAAGCACTGATTCGTCTTCTGGGGATGACTCGGCAGCAGCAAGAAGCGAATGCCGCCCACTAAAGCGGCAGAAAGTGAATTCGAACGAGGTTAACACTCCACCAACGTATCCCAGAATATCAGCCTCAAGCAGCCTGCCTCGCAATATTGCAAAGAAGGGTGGAATTTCCCACAATGTTCACGCTATGTTCAGTAATACTTCATCGACAGGAAGTAGCAACCCTCGGCTATCGGTGGCTCCGGCTATTCGACTTCCGCCATTTTCTGGCATTGGAAAAAAGTCCCAGATGCCCTTAGAAAGCTTCCAATCAAAACCACCAAGTTCAACGCAAAGTGACACCATGCCCGGACGTGTTAGTGGTTCCTCAAACGGAGCCTCAGATGATCCAGCTGTACTCATTTCAGGGGATGTTGAAACATCATCAAGCATCTCATCAAAAAATCGCCCTCAAGTTCGCGCATATTTTCATGTCAATGAGGATGATCTCATTCTGATGGAAGACATTCTGATGTGTCCTTTTGTATTCAGAACAAAAAATGCTGTGCGATGCGGAGCACTGGCAGAGTGTGTGATGCCTGGCATGCTTCGTGCTCATTTCTCGACTACGAACAAGCTGAAAAGTGTAGAAATGACCTACGATGCTATGGGCTTTATGCAGCAGCTTGAACGGGCAAGTGGGAACGAGACGAATGCCCAAATCATCCCTGGTAGCTTGGAGATGGCTCTATCACCAAATGCGGGCGAAGCACGTGTCATTACTCTTGCCGAACAGCCTTTTCAGATTGTAAATGTAAACGAGGCATGGACCAAACTGACAAAGTATACTCAGATGGAAGTGGAAGGTGTTGCACTTTTGAAGCTTCTGGAGGGCGAAGTAGTTGAAGGTACCGCTAGCGATCACTGCAATCTTCCTTACAACCTGGAGGACCTGTCCGAAGGTCGATGTGCATGTGCAACTAGATTGCATGTGGATAAAGAAGGCCAAGAGTATGTCGATTTCATTTGCTCCTATCCGCTCACGAAGTAAGTGTTTTCGAAATCAAAGTGTAGGTAGGCTTTTTGTATGCGAAAGTAGTCTTACCATATCTTTCTTTGCTTGCAACCCAACAGCACCAACGACGAAATAACCCATATCTTGCATGTGAGCAAGGAGCTTCCTCCATTGAACGAATCTGTAGAGTCATCAGTCGGATAATCATTTTATCCTCTCAAACTATTCCTAATATTAGCTGTGCCAACTATCGGCGTCATTTTACTTTTGCTTTTCTCCAGGGTGTGGGCGTACTGATAGGCGCCTTCTATCTCTCAAACCTTAGTTTGGTCTCGAAATCTGAAGAGCCCAGAGATGACTAGCTCGAATGAGTTTGTTCGTGGACGCTCCTTCTGCGCATGGACTATTTTTCTCAACGGTCGAATTTGCGTAGACTTCTACGTTCATCGTAGTAATGCACATTCTCGGAAGTGCTGTGTCGTTTCGCCCTGCGAATTACTGCCAAGGCCATAAACCATTGTAGCCTGAATCCTGTCAGAACTTGAGAAAGAATGAGCACAAGTGCAAGGCGTCGTCTCCTCAGAGACTTCAAGAGGTAAGACAGAAGAGTCCTTATCGTGTGGACAAGGAAATCAGAAAAGAGCCAAAGTGATCTCGAAGCATGGCCTTCTCTCTGCCATCTGGAACTGTTTTCCGCAGACTCTCGTAGCCCCAGTAGACTGCCTGCGTACCCGGTCGGAACCAGATTGAAAATGGCAACCAGTAGTCATTGGGTTACTTTGTTTGGAAGCGCAATTGATATTAGTGGCCTAACTCTCTTTTGTCTTGTGTAGACTTCAGAATGATCCTCCTTCTGGTGTGACAGGGGCTCCCATGGACACCAACATTATGATGTGGCAAGCAGTCATCTTTGGACCGGATGATACACCTTGGGAAGGAGGAACCTTCAAATTGGTATTGGAATTCTCAGAGGATTATCCCAACAAGGCTCCGCAAGTGAGATTTATAACCAAAATGTTCCATCCGAACATTTATAACGACGGGCAGATCTGCCTGGATATTTTGCAAAATCAGTGGTCACCCATTTATGACATATCGGCCATACTGACGAGTATTCAATCCTTATTGTGTGATCCCAATCCAGCATCGCCAGCTAATTCAGAGGCTAGTCGATTGTACAATGAAAATCGGCGTGAATACAATCGTCGGGTTCGAGAGATTGTTGAGCATTCATGGTTGGACGAATCTTAGAATTGATTGCCTTATCTGCTATTCCAAAAAGAAAACAAGTTTTATTGCCACCGACGTGTGCATTTAGTACTTTAAGTTGGTTCAATCACAAATCTATCTGATAGTTGTGTTCAATCTTCTTGGTCCACTAGAATTTTGACATTTTCCAACTGTGAGGGAGCGCTAATGAGGCGCGGCTTTGAAGCTGGTGTATAATTGATAATCGGAGGGTAGAGGTGTTCGAACCGAATATAAACTGTGTAGATAAGATTGCTCTGCGCTTTTCACGATTTGTTGTTCATCACAAAGATCCCACCAAAGTCAAGGCATAGTTGCAAAACGAGTCTACAGCTTCATGCATCGGATCTCTTTTATCCGATGGAAGGAAAAGCACTATGGATACTTGCTTTACTCTGAAAGCTTTGCCAAGCTCTTTAGATGCCTTGCCTCCGAGGATGAGCAAAGGTATCTTCAGCTTCGTGGCGATCACTGGGACATGAGCCAACATTGTGGGAGGATAAGTGTCTTTGGCACAAACGCAGAGTAGCGGTTTTGGTGCACTGCTGCAGTTCATTGCCTTCTCAAGGAATCTCGAACACTGATTTGTTCCCATGACTATCCTTTGCTTCCAGACACTCTTGGCCATTTCGGTAGAATCTGCTTTTGGCGTTGATATCTCCAACCCTGGATCGACGCTGCCTTCACTCTTACCAAATCTAGTACTATGACTAGATCTGATGGGCGCAAGAGGTTCCACAATTTCTTTCACTAATCTTCCCAATAATATTTCCTTAGTGACATCATTCACAGCATTGGAGCAAACCAGCCGATGTTCTTGACTTTTCTCTGCAGACGGGAAATCGACAACTTGAAGCAAAGAGTGACACTCGAGAAAAGACTTTGGAAGTTTTCGTTTCTTTCTCCTTTGCTGTTGCCGCGACTCTGTGCTCATTATGGGACGGCCTCTTATTAAATATGAATGGAGCAAATAAACTTGGAAGTAGCCCAGGGAGATTTTGTTGCTTGATTGTGTTGCAAGTTTTGGAGGAAGCTGGGGGTTGGAGGTGCTTCTTTCGCGCGAAGATTGCGTGATGATTTTTACCCGCGAGAAGGCAGTTGTCAAATTCTCAATTGTGATACTTCGGCAACAAACAGTTGTCGACTATCTTTGCCTTGATAGACAATCATCAGACAACCCTTCTTTTCTCACACTGGAAGATGAAAAGATTTCGGACGTGTACCGTGTATGCGTTCTTGATATGTATTTTGGCATATTTTGGCAGATGCCAATCGTCGGTCTCTACAACAAATAAGGCGGCTGAGACTGCGATAGAATCCAAAACTCAGTATGACTTAAGACCAATTGAACTAACTTCAAAGAATTTTGGCAGCTATACGGGTGATGGAAATATTTGGCTATTGGAATTTTATACTCCATGGTAAGTCGCCAACTCCACCGCAACGTAGTTGCTCCTTCTACCAGACTCATTTCTGTCGTCAGGTGCGGACACTGTCAGGATTTTGCAAAGTCATATGGCCACATAGCATCAGCATTTCATTCCTCTCCAAGCGAGAAGATTCGGGTTGCGAAGATTGACTGCAGCCAAGAGAGAGCCTTGATGAATAGGTTCGGAATTTCCGGCTTCCCCAGTTTCTATCTTCTCGATGGCTACTCAGTTTATGAATTCCACAAGCTAAGGACTGAAGCCAACCTAATGGATTTTGCACGGGGAGCCTACAAGCAACAGGAACCCATCCCATTTTGGATATCGCCAATGGGGCCGATAGGTCAGCTACAGCAAGTTTGCATTACTCTCGGTGTTTTCGTTCTGGACACATTTGAAACAATCCAATCAAAGTATGGAATTTCACCAATTTTGACTGGATTGGCTCTTTCTGCTCTTGGTATCGTAGGAGGAATGATCAGTATTATACTGCTCGCGATAATTACCACACCCAGAGCTAAGGTTGACTAAAGAAACCTAATAGAGTGAACTCACCGTGCCGCTCAAATCGGCTCTGTCCGTGTTGAGAGATTGATTGCCATACCCATAGTCTCAAATTCCACTGGTCAAATTCTACTGGTCAATTTGCCTGAGCCGTTTCATATGGTTCTGATACTGGTGGTTGTTTCCTCGAGGGCTCTGCAAGCTCCTTCATATAGTTGCAACACTGTCAGAGTAAGAACACAAAGTTCTTTCGCTAAACTGACTAGGGACTAGCTTTGTGGTTCGTGCCCAAATTCTCTGCCACCACAGTTTCATTTTCCTCCATTCGGTATATCTTGCGTCCACTTCTAGTACCCTTCCAACAGTATGAGCATATGCCTTGCTGACTGTTTGGCACCATTTTCGTGGTTTAAGTTTTGGGATTGGCTAAAACAGATATATTACACTATTTACTTATCCACCAATCACAAACTCCAGACACTTCCGGTATGATGTAGGTGGTTAGCATACTTGCCTCTCACGCAGGATACCGGGGTTCGAGTCCCCGTACCGGAATTTTGTTTTGGTTTGTCTGGGGTTCGTTGTTTGTGGGCGAAATGCATACTGACGCAATTACGCGTGATGCCGACGTACGTTGTTTCTGTAGGAATACTGAAGTGAGGCTCGAGTTCCTTTTCAGAAAGTTCGTTTTGGTCGCCGAACTACTGACGTATTGCATGCTGCCAATGATGTCATCAGATTATTCATATCTTGTTTAGAACACATCGCACAGATTTCTTAACAGAACTTCTCTGGCAGAACTATGTTGTTTGATGTCAATGATGTCGCATCATTTTTTTTTGACACCTCGTTGCTTTGGTTTGTCCCTCCCATTTTCTTGACAAACTTCAACTGCATTGAAACCTTCAACGGTATGAGCACTATCATGATGGATTCGTACAATCCACTAACACGATGCACCCCGCCCAAGAAGAAGCTCAGACATAGCAGCCCGTTTGATTTCGAATGGGATAGCTTTGATAGAGGATCGAACGCAGACTATATCCGTGAATTGAAGCATCAGGAAATTAAAAACCCGAGGCAATTTTCTCTTGAAAATTTTTTCGCCGATGAGAAATTGTCGGATGGGATCATTGACACCTTTCGACACTTTGCTGAGCGGGAAATTATGTGGCAAACGCTCGCTATTTCGCTGGTGCGACCCTCTTGCAAAGCCACATACGACCCCTATCAGTACACTCGACCAGTCTTATCTACTGCAAATGCCTTGAGCCTTTTCCAACGAGTTGAAATCACAGCAGAGTACATAGAAATGCCGATCTTGTCGGGCATTGCTTTGAATAAGCGCCTGGAATCGCTGTCGATTCATTTCTGCAGTGGTGCGATGGTGCCGGGAGATTCGCACTCTTTAAAAAGTCTATTGGAATCGTCGTCGACATTGAAAGAATTACGACTTTGGGAAATGGGGCGCTTTGACCAAGATCTATTTCGGCAAGGGCTCGCTCGCAACAAGTCGCTTCAAAAGTTGAATCTAAGCTTTGATAAATGCGAGATTTCCGACGAGGGCATTTCTCAGATAATATCGATCGTTGCAGATCATCCAAAGCTGCAAAGTTTCAGCGTATTCGTTCGGGGTCAGTTCGGTGCCTTTTCCTCCAAGGCCTTGCAAAAGCTTCTTATTTCGACCAAATCTCTGTCGCACTTGAAACTATATGATCGAGACAATGATGCCACAAAAAAATTGAACTTAGACCTCGTCTTACATGGAATCGAGAAAAGTTGCACATTGAAGAAAATCGACTTTCACAATGTATTCCATGGCGAATGTATTTTGTCCAAGCTGTTTGACGTTCTTTCTAGGAGCGGCTCATCAATCGAAGATCTTTGGTTCTGGGAGACGACAAACACAAAAGACTTGAAAAAATTGGAGGCAATGGATAGACTCCATAAACCAATCCGATTGTATCTGGACCAAAAGATCATCCGAGAGTGTTGCAATTCACTGGAGAGGGTTTTCCATGCTCACCCCCAATTGAGGCCATTCCCCTTCTTTGGGTCAAAAAGTCCAAGCTTTGAGCGCATTAGCGATATGAATTGGTTTGGAAGATATTTGCTGCAAAACTACGACAGCCACGTCCCCTTGGCACTGTGGCCAATGGTTTTTGAAAAGGCAAACAAGAATCCAAACGTAACGTTTGAATTTCTCAAGTGCGTCCCTGCGTTGGCATCGAGAGGCACCTACGAATCGTGACTGATTTGTGCAGAAGCCACTCTTCCCTCTATTCCCTTTTCTACTCCAGTAATAAGAATCATTCTTTGTAGCTTACTGTCCACAGTTTTTCCATTTGTTGCTTTGCCTTCGATTCAGTTCATCCTGCTACCAATTTGGATCCTTACTGTGTTGGTTTTGATGGGAACGACCATACCAACATGACAGCACCGCTTCCCGTCCGCTCAGCGAAGTTAAGCATGTTCGGGCCTGGTTAGTACTACGGTGGGGGACCACGTTGGAATCCCAGGTGTTGTTCTCTTTTGGCACTACAGTAGTTATTTACGATTTCTGGTTTTTTTGTCCGTCCTTCGTATGGACCTTGCCATCTCCGTACGTACGTAATCCGTACTCTTTATTTTTAACAAGCGACAAAACTTCGCTCGGCTTCTGTGCCAATCTGCATTTTTTAATCCGATCAATCAAGGAATGTGGACGACGATGATCGGCTTGTTGCTCGCCCACACTCACGCTAGTCTTGCTTTTCAACGACCAACGACTATTACCCAGGTGACAAAGAAGACAATACCATGGCATCAGCAGCAGTCCTTCCAGCCGCCAGCAACTCAATGGTAGGAATTTTGAGATTCGAAATCAGCGGAAACGGTGGTTTTCACCGTCCCCGACGTTTTTCTGGCATCCTGTCTTGAAACCATCTAATAGTTTGCTTTGTGTTCCTTTCCACCAGGCTGTAGATGCACCCAATGCAGAAGAGGAGCCGCTTGACTTATATCAGGAAGTCAAGGGCCTTGAGAAGCAACTTGAATTTGTAGAATTGCAAGAAGAATA
This sequence comes from Cylindrotheca fusiformis, assembly GCA_019693525.1. NCBI lineage: Eukaryota > Bacillariophyta > Bacillariophyceae > Bacillariales > Bacillariaceae > Cylindrotheca > Cylindrotheca fusiformis. Next base: position 10,264 of record JAAMXS010007430.1, on the reverse strand, counting down.
CTTGAAGGATGAAATGCGGCACCTTCAACGTGAATTACTTCGTGCGAAAGAAGAAATCCGACGCATCCAGTCTGTGCCTCTGGTCATTGGCCAATTCAATGAAATGATTGACGCAAACTACGGTATCGTCTCTAGTACTGCAGGATCTAACTACTATGTCCGCATTTTGAGTACGCTGGACAGGGAGCAGCTGAAACCTAACACGAGCATTGCGATTCACAGGCATTCGCACTCCCTTGTTGATATTTTGCCACCAGAGAGTGACTCCACCGTCAAACTCATGACCGAGAAGCCTGATGTTACTTATAAAGATATCGGAGGAATGGATATGCAAAAGCAGGAAGTCCGAGAAGCCATTGAACTTCCTCTTATTCAGCACCACCTTTACACACAAATCGGAATTGATCCTCCGCGGGGAGTCTTGCTGTATGGACCTCCGGGCACAGGAAAGACAATGATGGCAAAAGCAGTCGCCAATGCAACCGAAGCTACCTTTATTTCTATGGTTGGCTCTGAGTTTGTCCAGAAATACCTCGGTGAAGGTCCTCGTATGGTGCGGGATGTCTTTCGGCTTGCCAGGGAAAATTCACCCTGCATTGTATTCATTGATGAGATTGATGCTATCGCAACAAAGCGTTTTGATGCCCAAACTGGTGCAGATCGAGAGGTCCAACGTATTCTCCTCGAGCTTTTGAATCAAATGGATGGTTTCGATCAAACAACGAACATCAAGGTCATTATGGCCACCAATCGTGCAGATACATTGGATCCTGCACTGTTGCGGCCTGGTAGATTGGATCGCAAAATTGAATTCCCAAATCCCGATCGTCGCCAGAAGCGCATGGTGTTTCAAGCTGCCACATCCAAAATGAATCTGAGTGATGAACTTGATTTGGAAGATTACGTCAACCGCAGCGAGAAGGTTTCCGCTGCTGACATTAGTTCGATTTGCGCAGAAGCTGGGCTTCAAGCGGTGAGAGAAAATCGATACGTGGTGCTGCCGAAGGACTTTGATACTGCATACAAGAAGGCCGTCAGCAATAGGGAGCGTGAGCTTGCATTCTACACAATGTAAGCTTTGGCTCAAATCTGAAAGATTAAATTTACTACTAGGATCTTTGTTAGAGCACGAACCTTTTCGGCATTGTTATCTAGTAGAGGATGCAGGGTGAGGTTTCATGTTCCAAGTCGAAGTGTAAGAATTTAGTTTTGAAGTCAACCATCAAATTTGAATTATTGTGTTTGGAGAGCATAGATGTGTACGCTTTTGCTAAATTCTTTGTGGAGCATGCATATTAGCTTTGTTAGTGTAGGCAGCGGGAGAATGGGTTTAATGTTTTGACGTGTGAAATACCAGACATCAACAAAATCAGTCGAACAAAAATTCCGGTACGGGGACTCGAACCCCGGTATCCTGCGTGAGAGGCAAGTATGCTAACCACCTACATCATACCGGATTTGTTGACTTTTGCATCCAAAGAAACCGCATATAATAACTAAAGCTATGGCTTCAACAAGGAATCTTGAAGCGTGATCATGCCAATAAATCACCCAACGCGAAGAGAGAAACACAAATCCTATTCAAGTTACCATGATATCTGGTTCCGCTAGCTACTACGGTGTCCGATGCTTTTTTCTATGTATTCTATGTACTCCTGTCCTTTCGAATATTTTGGTAGTAGGTTCGGCAAATGCCGATACCTTTCTTCCTGTCGCAAGGCTTCCAACGGAAGGAGAGAATCTCACCCTATTGCCAGGCACTCATCCAGAGGTTGATGTACCAGGTGGGAAGGGTTGTACTCAGGCTGTCGCTGTATCCAAATTGACGGACAAACCATGCAGTTTCATTGGGCAATTTGGAACAGACGACGCTGGTATGCTATTGCTAAAGGTTCTTGATGAGGCGGGGATAGACACCTCCAAATGTGGAAGACACAAACACCTGTCCAGTGGACGAGGCTATGTGTTTCTTACGCAAAGTGGATCTGTCAGCGCTGTCATCAGCGGAGGAAGCAACATAGAAGGGTGGAAAGACTGGGATGACGAATCAGGCGGCACAATACCGGACGAACAGCTTGATGAGATGCTGGATGGTGTCAAGTGCATTCTACTTCAACGAGAAGTTCCAGAATATGTGAATCTGCGAATTGCATCTCGTGCAAAAAGACGAGGAAATATTATTGTAATACAGGATGCTGGAGGGGAAGATAGACCAATTTCAAAGGAAATGCTGCAATGTTGCGACTACTTGGTTCCAAATGAGAGTGAATTGAAGCGATTGGCAGAATCCTTCTGCAACGAACCATTGGAAACGGACGATTACATCTCCTGTGCAAAACTGCTGCAGAGAAAGGGAGCAAAGAATGTATTAGTGACACGAGGCTCGAAAGGATCGACTATTTTAACGGAGGATGGGTCAATCTTGCATCAGTCCGCGTTCACGTTGAATCAGGTGGTGGACGAAACAGGAGCTGGGGATTGCTATCGTGCTGCTTTTGCCGTAGCTCTTCTCGAGGGCCATAGCTTGCAGCAGTGCATGCGATTTGCGAGTGCTGCTGGTTCCTGCTCAGTTCAGGTCAAAGGGGCAGTTCCCTCCTCTCCAACTCGTACTCAGGTCGAAGATAGGATTCAAACAGACCTCGCTGTTGATATGCCCCGGGGAGATGGCCAAAGAAGACAAGGTTTTGCCGGCATTCCGAGGGGCGGATACAAGAATGATGACTTTCCTTTTCACATTGGCTCAAGGTTGAATTCAATGAAGGATCGTCCTGAACTTTGGTCGGACGAATTGCGAACACCCCATGATTTTGTGAAACGCCAATCGACCATTCCTGGACTCACTTGCGTCGACTTCAATTATCCACAGCACTTCCATTCATGGACAAATAGAGAAGCCAAGGCAGCATTAGATGAGGCGGGGCTAGTGGCTGGGGCCGTTTGCTTGAGATATCCATCAAAGTTTGCACGTGGCGCCATGAATCACCCGGATCCTGAATTGCGTCGGGAGGCACTATCGCTAACCAAGGAAGCTGCCCAGACAGCCATTGACTTGGGTTGTTCTGAAGTTGTGGTTTGGTCTGCGTACGATGGGTATGATTACCCGTTTACGGTCGACTATGATGAGAAGTGGCAACAACTCGTTGACGCGTTTCAAGAGATTTGCGACGAATATCCTTCTATCAAGTTTTCCTTGGAGTACAAGCCAACGGATGAAAATACGCGCTTTTTCACAGTCCCAAGCACCGCTGCAGCTCTCCTGTTGGTGGACGAGATTGATAGACCAAATATGGGTTTGACATTGGATGTGGGGCATATGCTAATGTCAGGTGAGAATCCTGGACAATCCATTGCCATGGTAGGGAAGCGGAAGAAACTGTTTGGTATTCAACTGAATGATGGTTACACGCGATTGGCGGCGGAGGATGGGCTCATGTTTGGCTCTGTCCACCCGTCCATGGCATTGGAGATCATGTATCAGATGCGCAAGACTGGTTTCAATGGTCACTTTTACTTTGACACGTTCCCCCAACGAACAGATCCTGTAGCGGAAGCAGCATACAACATCCAACAGGCGAAACGATTCTGGATGGCCACAGAGGGAATGACGAAAGAGAAAATGAAAAAGATAACGGCAGCCCACGACGCTATTGCTGCCTTGGAACTTGTAGACTCGGCTCTTCACCGATCATAAAGTTAAAACTTTAATAAAATATAATTCAAGGCTGGCAATTCTCTCTTTTTCTTAATGTTATACTCGGTCCACGCTGCAAGAAAGAACTGCAAACAAATGTTGCCTTCCCCGTCGGACACTTGCCAATGAAGCACTTCATGCAATCGAGTGAATGAATGGCAGAATGCAAAAAACAACAACAACAAACGTTGTCACATTACTCTCTCGATCGTGAAGACGACCTTGAGGAAACACATTAGTCTCTCGATCGTGAAGACGACCTTGAGGAAACAGAGCGATCCCGTCGTTGCCTCTTGGATCCTCTTGATTTGCGGGGTGGAGATTCCGAGCGGCTGCTGCTGCTACTCCCGCTGCTCGAATAGGAAGGCGATCGGTTGTTGGACGCACGGGACGAGGTCCTTTTCCCACGGCGACGATCGGAAGGAGATGGCGCAGATCGCTTTCTACTTTTGCCATTGTCACTCATTTCCTTCTTTGTCTCTGCTACTGGAGAAGAAGGTGAACGATCTGTTGATCTATCTCGTTTCTTCTTGTCTCGTCCTTTGTCAGGAATGTCATCTCGTAGAGGCGATGGAGATCTGGTGCGGGCAGCTGCAACATTCTTGCCAGCAGCACTACCACCTTTTCCCGACGACGAGGATGTCGATTCACGAATGACTTCCTTGGGTGGAGACGACGACCGGCTCACACTGCGTTTTCTTCTTCGTCTGGAACTTCGACCACGGCGTCCTCGAGAAGAACTGTACGAAGAGGAGCTGTAACTCCTGCTGGTGCTGCTGCTCGATTCTGAATCTCGTCCTCTTCTTTTTTTGCGTCGAGACGACGACGACTTGGCACGACGCGAATCACTCCTGTCGGAGTAACTGCTAGAACTGGAAGTGTAAGAACTGCTGCTGGAACTGGAACTGGTATACGACGAGGAAGAAAACGAAGATGACGACGATGAGGAGGAAGAAGAAGAGGAAGAGGAGACAGTTGACGACGAGTCCGAGTTGTCTGCCTGTTTGGCCAATGCCTCTTCTTTCGCTTTTGCCATGAGAAGCTTGGGAGCATTCTTCAAATATTCCCTCAACTCATCTGTCAACGGGCCCAGCCCAATCGAAGTGAAAAAGTTGATTGCATATCGAGTATTCCGAACATTGTCTTTGGGGAACATTCCAGCATACCATTGTTGATGATCTGGATCATCAGTTTCAAATCGTTTCTTCAATTTGGCAATTCCCATTGCTTCTGCCATTTCTTGGACGACAATCTTTAAAAAGATTCGTGATGAGGACGTAGTTTCGTCCTCATTCAAGTGAACGACAGAAAGGACACTCCATGGCATGGAATCGGTGTGAAGTAAGTGTGCAAATAGCTTGGCAACATTTCTCAACTTGTTCGTTTCGAGTCGATGTATGGTCGTATATTGTTCTCCAAAGGACACCATAAAGGCATCTCGCCATCGATCATCGAGTAGACAAAACCGTGCGGCAATGAGACCATAATACCGTAAAAAGGTCCGCTCCTGCGAGCAACATTCAATCAACATATTAATGAGCTCAGCTTCTCGACCATTGGGAATATCAATTCTTGCCAGTTTGTGGGCACATTCTTCAAAGGTTGCACTCGACATGATGGTCAGGTAAATGGTTCGTCGTAGATGCACCAAATCTGCTTCCGTCAAATCCTGTACCACAGTCGTCATTTGTTTGGACTGTGCCGGTACCATTGCCAATTCTTGATCCGGCACCTCACTGGCTTCGGATTTACTGTCACTGTCGTTGTCCGAACCGCTATCGTCGTCGTCGTCATCATCATCATCATCAGAACTGCTCCCCCCGTCATCTCCCAGAATTTCGGCCCGAATCGCATTCCATTCTTGTGTACTATCGTCAAAGTTGGGATCGACCGTAAAGACATCGAGGGATTCTTCCTTTTGAAGATTATCTTCATCGAGAGATATTTCATGAGTAATCTGATCATCCCGTTCGACCAAATCCAATTCTTCCAACAATGGTGGGAAATCACGAAATCCAGTTTTACGTCGTTTCAACAATTGTTCCATCTTGTATTCGACCCGTTTATTCAAATGTCGTCCCTCATGTAAAAGGGTTCGGATCCGTTCGGTACAGGCACGAACACCGGCAGGACTGACCTCCAAGAGGGCCTGTCCGGTAACTTGTAACAATTGAATGGCCACCTCGACGGAATCATCCGTCGGATCTCCATCGAGTAAGACGCTCAAGAGTTGTAAAATGATCAATTCATGACAAACCGCCTGATGGAACAAATGTGCCAAAAAGATACAAATGGATTGACACGAGGCACGTTCCTTTCGTTTGTAATACCGACGAAAGGCCAAGATGGATCGTTGGATCATCAATTCACCAACTTCGGGTAGTTTTGAATTAATGACAGAAATCAGTGCCGCATAAACATTGGAATATTTGGGTGATGTAATGGCAGCCTGTAATACATTCTTACAAAGGACACCCCGCAATCGAATGAGATTGACCTTTTCAAACAATTCTTGAATCAATGGTTTGATCGTGCTAGCATTCAAACGATTAATAGTTCCATGAATGACACGTTTTTGTGCCTGCCAACTATCTTTTTGACTTTGGAGCGAGGATGCGTTTGACGCTTCTTGACTGGCACCACCACCATTTTCCAACAATAATTGTTGTTGTTCTTTTTGTTGTTGTTGTTCCAGCAATCTTCGTTTTGCCGGTGGAACATACACTCCAGAAGCAGAAGTAGTAGTAGTAGTAGTAGGTGTAACAATCAATGTTGGTTCCTTGTTGTGTTGTTTCGTCTCCTTTACCACTGCGACATGAATGGCTTGTGCATCATCCTCAATCTCACCATCTTCTCCACGCTTTGGAGCATCCTTGGATCTACGGTCTTTATGGATGGCCACCATTTCTGGAGGAAAAAAGAAGAGAGATGAAAATGAATGAATGAATGAATTTCACCTTTCTCAACTTTCACTCGCAATGATTGTCCTGTTTTGTGTTGCAACCCGCCAGCCAGTCAGCATTGTATGGTTGGTGGGGTTTGGAAAAAAAAAATCCCCCAGTCTTGCTGCGGACTGTCTGTCTGTCTGTTCTCACCTCGACTAGCATTGCAAGATATATCTACTTGTTGTTGAGATGCACAAAGTGCCAAGGAGTGGGGGGACCCTGAAATGAGAAATTGCTGTTCCCCCACCCTCTTTCAACTAAAAATGAAAAAGCATCCATACTTTTTTATTCCGTCATTGCCATTTTGCGGTCCCCAATTGATTGGAGGCCTTTGAACAATATGCAATAACAGTATCATCAATTACCATGTCATCCAATAACAACAACTACTACAATAACAATGAATCCATGATTGAATTTGTTGCTGAAGCATCAGATTTGTTTCATGGTGGTCAGTTGCTATTGTTAATTTTCATTTCCTTCCTCATGGGATTGGGAAATGGTGGTGTTCCAGGTTTTGATAGTATTGCTACAGCCTTGGTAGTCGCCACAGCATCAACAACAAATCATAGTCTAGAATATTCGGTATCACTCATGGTCCCTATACTTACCATGATTGATATTTATGCGGCATGGTTACATCGAAGACGTCTCGATTGGAATATTATATTTCAATTATTACCATTGTCTGTGATTGGAATGTGGATTGGTCAACAACAACAACAATTGGGACAATTCATGACGGATCGATCGGTACGAATATTGGTAGGATCCATATTACTTTTCATACTACTTCTACGAATGATAATAATGATGATGATGGTTACGAAATCCAAGAATGTTCCTTCTCGTCACAAATCGAGAAAGGGAGGATCGATGGATGAGGATGATAATGATGAAGAAACTCTACTAGACAACGAGGAATCGACAATAACAATATCATCAACATCAAAATCAAAAACAAACAAACGAAGTAAGATGATTTGTACGATGCTAGCAACATGTGTCGTGGGTTTGTTGGGTGGTGCTGCCAGTATGTTGATCAATTCCATGGGACCCATATTGAATGTGTATCTATTGAGCATACGGAAATTATCTCCCGAATCCTACGTTGGAACGAAAGCGATGTTTTTTTGTGGTTTGAATACTACCAAAATACCCATGAGATTCATGGCAGGGACCTTGGGATGGCCCATGATGCCTCTGGCAATTTGTTTGGGGATTGTCGCAATGACGGGTGTATATGGTGCCAAACCGATCCTTCAAAGCATGTCACAACAAACCTTTGTCAAATTGGAATTATTCGTGGTCTTGTTATGTGGCCTTAAACTACTACTCCTCAGTTGAAAAAAGAAAGTAGAATCATCATCCTTATGAAGGGAAGGGGGTGTTTGTCGGCACACATTTGCCAGCCACAATACACGAGTATGTGTGTGTGATCCAGCAGAGCACTTTTTTGTCCCCGACATGATGTTTTGGCGATGGATGGATCAACTCACTTCTTGACGTCCATCATGCGCATCCTTTCAAACAACAGTAATAATAAAATGTCATAGTAGCAGTCACCTGCTTGGGGAAAAAAAAGGCCGAAACTTTACCAAACGTGACAAAAAAAAAAGACCGTTGCTTCTTTGGGTGAGGGAGCTTGCTATAATCCTAATCACTACTATATACAGTATATTGTTACTGCTATACTATTCTACCATTGACAAAAATACCAATTCCTCTCATCATGATTTAGCCTCATTCATTGGATTCGACGACACTGCGAGCTTGCCATAATAATCCTAAATAACTAGTAGTGTATTGTTGTTGTTACTATTATTATTCTACCATTGACAAAATACCAATTCCACTCATCATGATTGCCTCATTGGAACCATTCGATTCGACGACACTACGAATGAAATCTCGATTCGCCCTGGCAAGGGTCTGGCATTCCCCAGCATTGGTCGATGCCAACAATTCCAAGGTTTCCAAACTGGATGCCAACAATCGTTCGTTCGATTTGGATTTGAGGCTATGAAAAATAATATCACATACGCCAGCTCCTGTCAACGCTGTCCGTCGATGCTCTTCGGTGGCCAATGCCGCAAACAAGCGACATGCCTCTTCACATACCATCTCCTCATCCAAAAAAGATTTGACACGTTGCACGATTTGTGGCATCATTTTCATTTCAAATAATCGATTGCGATGACTCGGTTCCTCCAAAATTACTCTCCGCAACAATTGCAATCCATACGCCGTTAACTTGGGCGACCAATCACTTTCGTTGATGAATTCCACAACTGTTTTCGGAGTATCCGGAGATTTCATTTGAGACTCCACTTTCGACACAATGGACATGTAGGATTCGTCCTCAATGGAGGCATCGAATGACTTGGCCAGTTGCATCGACTCTATAATGTCATGAGCATCTTGCATGCAGTCCGGTGATGCTTCCAATCCAGCTGCGTATTGAATCAGGGAATCGAAATTCTTGATCCTGCCGAGTCTCCGGCAGTTGGTTTCCTCGAATGTATAATTCTTAATGGCGAAACATGCCCCAGCCATGACCGAGACCTCGTTCATGTGATTCTCCATGGCTTGCACGACAGCTTCAAGTTCGCTCTCAGGGACAACATGCACAAACTGATTTTCAATATCCACAGCTGAGTTGGAGAGGAATGCACAACCATCCCTTTGGATTGAAACACTTGTAGGATGCGCCATCATTGCGAGGGCGACATACTTGGAGCCTTCCGCCACCTTGAGGAGATCTCGTGCTTCCCGCTCTGGAGATAGAGTCCGCACTGCTCCCACTGCGGGCCGAAGGACATCCTCCTTGTCGATATACTTTTCAATCGCAGCCATGATCACAGAACAGGCGCCCAACTGAATAAACTTGGGTCGATTGGCAGCATGGATTGACAAGGCCCAAACGGCACCAGAGCCAACTTCCTGTATTGTGTGAGAATCTCGAAACTTCTTCAGGGTAGAAATAATATCCTCTGGTCCGCCGAGGTTCATGATTTGTCGCCCATTGTCCGCATTGCCTTTGCATGACTCCCAAATTGTTCTTAAACAAAAAGCTAAAACAGTTTCTTTTGATTTGTGCTCTCGCATCGCTCCTAGGAGACTCTGAGCTAGAATTTCCCCACTGCCCTCGGTCTGAAGTAAAGCTGAAACAAGAGAATCAAGCTCCGATATGATCATGTCAACATCAGCTTCGTGGATCGGCGTCGGAGGCTCCGACAAGGACGACCGCTCAGGTCTTTCAACCCTCGATCGGGAAGGTATTGTCGCTGATTCCGTGGCAGAGGTATCATTGGACGGTCTTTGACTGGATGGCATCAATTCTATTCTATCCAACGGTTCGTCAGTGGTAGGTCGGGGAGGCCTTGGCCTTGATTTCGATGACCTCTTGGCCGCCGATGAGGAAGGTGATGCTGCTTCAGGTGTGGACGGTTCATCCATTGATTGTTGGGAGGATTCATTCGATTCTAATGACTGGACTATGCTGACAGTACCTGGTGCTGACATTGGGGGTGCTGGGATTGAAGCGAGGGAATCACGAGAAATGGAGCCCGACCCGGCTTGATTTCCTGATTCTGGAAGGCTGGTGCTCGTTAACGCCCCAGTGCTG
>JAAMXS010007421.1:0-31105 GCA_019693525.1 Cylindrotheca fusiformis | reverse complement strand
CTCAGAGAAAAATATCAAATTGGAACAACGAAGATAGGCTGTGAATCGTGCCTCCTCGATCAAGGCTAACCTAGCTCATTCCACTCCTTAGAACATCAAGTCTCCCAACCAGCACACAACAAAGGATACAACTGCGCAGGGGTATACTCTGGTATCACTTTCATCCAAGATTGGCCATTCCGTCTGATGGCAGTGATAAATGATGAACAGAGCAAGACTGACTCTTAAATGTCCTTTGACCAAGACTTATGGCAATCTTGCTAGTTCACCTTCATGAATCTTGGGCCCTTCCTAACACGGAAAAGGCAAACACAATAAATAGATAAACTCTCACAAAATCGATCAAACCACATTCCAAGAAACTAAAAACAGCAACAACAAAACAACCGACAACATGGCAAAACTTCCAAGATTCTCTCGTAAATCTGTAGCTTTTTCCCTGAACAAATCGACCGCTATATCCCCAAAGGGCGTTCGTGATGTCTTTCAGATTCAAACGACCGACTGCAATGATAATCTGCCGCAGGTCAAGCAAATGTGCCAGAGCCAGGAGGAACCAACATCGCCTCCAACGGATAGGTTGGAAGCATTGAAGAAAGAATTTCAAGAAGTCCAAGCTCGTCTCGAATGGGTTGAGAATCAAAGAGAAAAGGACAAGGAAGAACTCTACGAAGGTTTCATTGAAGAAAAAGCCAGAGTTCGAACTGAAATGCGAGAAAAATTGGCGTACTTGTTTGAGCCGATAGACGAAAAGTTGGATGCTCGTGCCCGGGAAACCCGACAGCTCATCCAATCCTTGCGTGATGACAATGCTCGACTCCGCGATGAAATTAAATATTACCATCGCATGATTCGTGACCTGAAGCGACGCAATGAAGCTTTGGATGCAACCAACGCCCAAGTGGCAAAGACCTATATTTCATTATGTCACTACGTGGCGGAAATGGAAACCACCAATGTGAGAATCGTCAAGAATGCCAACATTTACAAGAATCATATTAGGATGATGAAGGACAAGCTAAAGATGCGAGGAGATTATTTCGAGGCCGAAGCCAATTCAGCCGACCGATACGAAGAAACCATGGCCAGAATTATCAAGCATATTGGAACAAAATGCAAAGATAATAGATTGATTAAGAAAGTCATTGTTTGCTCCGAAGAAGGCATCCAGTCAGCGCATTCCCATAAGAAGGAAGAATTAAAAAAAGTCAGTGCTACCGAAGTACCCACGACGAGACGAAGATCCATCATGAGGAATAAAAGGGCGAGCTACGAATCCGACACCGACTCGGATACCGACTCGGACACCGACTCGGACGAAGAATAATGGAATGTTCCAGGTTGCTTGCCATATAACTTGCAAGTAACAATTTTAGAACCATTAGAATCATAAATCTTTCATCTCCCACAACACTAGCGTATTGGCAGGAATACAGACGACCAACTGTTGAGTATGATCCATTCGAGCGAGTCCGAGCAGGCGCGTTGACTTATTTGAGTCATTTTGTCATTCCGTCCGTCGTCAGTTGATGTCGAGCTGAAAGATATGAGAAAAGCCTCCTGCTTTTCAAAGATGCCACCTTGTGGTGTCAGCTCGATGAAATGGCGAAGCAAGATCATTCCGGATATTGTTTCATCCATTTTTCTCTATTCCTTCAACGCAGAATAAATAAATGATTGGATCGAGACATATCCAGCTAGTGTTGCTGTCACTGTTCTTTGCAGAAACAACGAACTTGTCGTTGATGACAGCAAGTGCTTTTCAGGCAACACCTCGAACGCTCTTTTCGAGAAGACAAACTGGGACCGGGAAGACAAACTTTCCCTCCCAGTTTTCAAATGATTATCTTTCTCCATTTATACTAAAGATATCTGCAGGAGGTGAAAATGGGGGAGAGGATGGTGAGGAACCCGCCGAGCTGGTAGACAAAGCTGTCAAGGGACGAGGATTGCTCTGTCTGGTGGCCCTGTTGTATGGAACGCTGAATGTTTCTTTGCGATTGGTCTATCAGCTTGACGCTCCTCCTTCCGCGGCAGCCTTGAGTGCTGCTCGGGGATGGCTCGCATCCATATGCTTTCTTCCTCTGTTTGCGTTCCGAAACTTCAGAAAGCAAGACTCCAGGCCAGAAGCATCAAACAACACAGTTTCCGACACCCCCAAGTCGTCGTCTCGCCCGTTACTCCTTGCTGGATTTGAACTTGCCGTATGGAACTTTCTGGCGCAAGGATTGTTGAATGTGGGTCTGTTGTCGACTGGGTCAGCGCGAGCATCCTTCTTGACTCAGACGTCCGTCGTCATGACACCAATCATTTCTCTTTTTGCTGGACAATCTGTCGCTCCCACGGTATGGATTGGATGCGCTGTAGCCTTGTGCGGACTCACGCTGCTATCGGGGGGTCTAGCCGGTGGATCCATGTTGGCCTTTTCGACAGGCGATTTGTTGGTTATGGGTGGGGCCTTGTCGTGGTCTCTCTATCTCTTTCGTCTGTCGAAAATTGGATCCAAATTTGATGAAATCAGACTACAAGCAATGAAAACTAATGCACTGGCTGTATTGTATTCTTTGTGGCTTGGCCTTAGTGTTTGGCAAAATCCAGGGACTGCCTCCTGGGGATGGATAACCAGCATCACGGCATGGTTGGCGTTGTTCTATAGTGCAGCGGCACCTGGGACCATGGCGGATATTCTACAACAACAGGGACAAAAAGATGTCTCCGCATCGGAAGGTATGCTTTCCCCTGTGGCAAGATGGTTACTCATTGGTCTCTATCTTAACCTTTTCTCTTCGCCATTCTCAGCCAACGTGATTCTGTCCATGGAGCCAGTATTTGCAGCTCTCTGCGCACGACTGTTATTGGGAGAAACCACGTCACTGGAGGAATCGCTGGGGGGAGGGTTGATTCTAGTGGCCGCCTTGATTGCAACACGTTAAATACATCATTCGCTATCCGCAACCACCAATCAGCACCTGTTGCCCGTTGGGATTTAGTCTGGATGGCCACGAATAGCTTTTATAGCGACAGGCATCGCAGTGGAGTTCTTTGAATCGAATTTACATCGAAGAGGAGAGAGTAAGCAATCAAATTGTTGCCTTGAAGATAAAATTATGGCATGCGATCTATCTGGACTTAGCTTCTATCATAGGCTGCTCAGAAACCACGGAAATGTAGGGATCATTTGCCACATCACGTTCTGTCTTCACCACTGACGTTCCTTGCCGAATCTTCAAGCTTCTCGTCGCTTCTTTCTCAGCAATAAGTCTCAATGTGTAGTTCTTTGAAAATAGAGAATGGGAGCAGGACTCAACTTTGTTGACTTTTGTGATATCCCCACTTTTGAGACACCCATAACTCAACCGTTGGAGAGCGCGCCCACTATCGCCAACGCGCGGGCATTTCCAGACGATACTTGTCATCAAGTATCTTCACAAATTTTCTCAATGTATAGAACTCACGAAGATCAAAGCACCGAAAGGAAAACAAGACGATGAGATTCGCAGCTTTGATACAGCTAGTACTTGTGCTCCAAGCAACCTGCACCGCAAAAGCTCAGATTTCAGGACGAATTCGATCGTGCATGGGATGAGCCTTGGACGATCTGCCGAACCTCAAGATGTTTCTGAAGGATGGGCATGCTGAGTCCTATGAACGTGTCGTTGTGGCATACTTTATAGGACACCATGAAAAACCAACACTTAGCATCATCGACGCAGATGACAATGAAATAGAAAACATTGAATTGGACTCATTTCGATCGGTCCAAGAGCTGCACGACCTCTTCTGTTCCAAGGGGTTCGAAAGAAAACCACAAGAAGAAGTCGAAGCGCTGCTCAAGGAACGGCGAGAAAAGAAAGAAGTGACCAAGAGGACCAGAGTCGAGTATCTTCGAAAGCTGAAGGAGAAAAGGACAAGGGGAGGGGTGTAGTTGTGCTACAGATACACGAATTCATGACGCTATATCAGTGATTTATTCTGCTAGATCTCTTTGATAGCTGACACATTCGGTTGACCAAACCCCCCACCGTAGGTGCTCAGAAAATACTCGAATTCATGAAGCTATATCAGTGATTATTAATCTACTAAATATCTTGAATAGCTGACACATTCGATTGACCCGACCCCCACCACAGCTACTCAGATAATACTCGAACTCATGAAATGCTACATCAGTGATTGTTTCTTCTCAATCTCGTTGATAACTGAAACATAGAGCTGACCAAGCGATGAAATCTGTATCCTTCTGATAGACTGAGAGTTATGCGTCTACAAGCTTCTTACAACCAACAACACTCTCAACTGGAACTTTGCTGTGGCCCTACAAGTGATTCGGAAAAGGGATATAGGGGCAATCGAACTTTTGAACCAGTAGTACTACTCTCTCATATATTCTGTGAAGAAGGAAGGATTGTGATTCGCTTTGTGTGCGAATTGTTGGACCACTGGCCGGACATCTTCGACTGCTTCCTAATAAGAAATGAGTGACGTATGACATGTGTATTTTCCACCTGTCGGGTGGCGGTGGGACGGGTACGAGGTCCATACAAGATACTTCAACTCACGTCATCTCGGTATTTGAAGGCTTTTGATTGGTGTTGTGTTCCCGCCAATCTAATGGATTTTCAACGTTTCCTCTGAATCATCGTCACAGGATCCTAAGGTTTAGCGATCGGCGATGACAAAACAACCGCCCTGACTTTGAATTCATAGGAAATCAGGAAAAATAGTAGTAGCAGGATGAGAGTTCAATCAAAAGCTGTTGCTGTACTGGCGCTAGTTTCTGGCGTATCCGCTTTTGCTCCATCGGGTGTGTCCTCCTCCATGAAACCCAACATGGAGCTTTCCATGGCACGGGAATCTACCGAGAATGACGTAGTTGCAAACTTTGGAAAAACTGCCGTGTCGTTTGTCGCTGCTTCGGCTTTGGCGTTTTCTACCGTCACGACGGTCCTTCCTGTAAGCCCTGCGGCAGCTGCGAAAGCCCCTGCTGAACCTGCTGTAAAAGTCGATCCCAAGGTTGCCAAGAAGCAAGCAGCCGAACAGGCAAAGGCCGCCGCCGAGAAGGAAGCTATTTCCAAGATGAGCAAAGAAGAGAAGGAAAGATATTTGGCTAAGAAGAGCCTGGCTCTGTCCCAAACATCTCTCAAGGAGTACACCAAATTTGTGTCCGATTCAAAGTCTGCAGAGAGCAAGGCCTCCAAGGCTTTGAAAGCTCAGGAAAAGACGACAGAGAATGCTAAGGCTGCCTTGCAGTCAGCATCTGACAAACTTGCGACTGCCAAGAAACAAAAGATGCCAACGTCCGCCATCAAAGAACTGGCGGATATTGAAGGTATGTGTCGTCGTGAACCGTTCCATGAAACAACTGCTTCGTCGCCAACCTGAAACCTTCTTTACCGTTTGATTTTTGTAGCCGAAAAGAAAGCAGTCTCTGCCAGCGAGGATGCTAAGTTGAAGCAAGCGAGTAGTCTTGAAGCCACTGCTTTAAAGCGAGTTAAAGATGCAGAAGGTGCAGTTAAGAAGACAACAGAAAGCATAAAGAAGGAAGAAAAGAGAGTAAAGAAGGCTGAAAAAGAATACGAAAAGTTTATGAAGAACGAAAAGAAAGCAAAGGCAAAGGCCGCAAAGGCTCTAGAACAAGAAAAGAAGAAGTTGCAGAAACTAGAACAGGAAGCGAAAAAGCTCAAGGCCACGGAATCGGCAACAGAAAAGGAACTTGCCAAAAAAGCCAAAGCCCTTGAAGCAGAGAAGAAAGCCGTTGAAAAGATGCAGATGAAGAAATGAGCAACATCCAAATAAGAAAAATACTTGCTCAATCTGCCAGTTTAGCATTTTTGCGATCAAGAGGATGTGAGTCCAACATGGCGCACATGGTGCCAATAGCTAGTTTAAGAAAACGACCGCATGGATCGACACAAGTTAAAATGGCCACTGGTTAAAAAAGTGGTATCTTCTCGACTAATGAAAGCTATGTTAGTCTCCTCATTGGAATCCTACCTCTTTGCCAATTTTGTCGAGTTAGGGAGAAGGAAATTGGGTTTACAGCACGATTGATCAAATTTAAAAAAGGGTACTTGTAATGGGGTTTCTGTATCTACTACTATTCATGAGAACTCTAGTGGGGTGTATGGAACAAAAATGGGTTTTCAAATTCTTGCGGAGAATCCAGTGACCCCTAACTATTGGAATTCCGCGCAATAAGTAGGTGCAATCTGTTTTCCACCAAATCCGAACCACAAAAATACAACGTTCAAAATGCCAAAATCCGAATCGCAGGAACATGGATGCCGCCAGAGACACACTTGCTGGAAAGCCTCATACTCTTCATTCTCAATTGATGAAGTATGCTTGACACACATTACCACAATACAACGAACAAAAGGTTGAACATATAGCGTAGAGAAAAGACATCATCTGAAGGAACAAAATGTGCTTAGGTGATAGAAGACCCACCAGGATGGCGAGAGCCATTGATCGTGCCATGCTTCAACGGTTGGCTCTGAAGCAAGAAGGAATGAACGTAGATATCCCTGATACGACGGGATCGGGTGATCTATCATACGGGAACATCAACAACATAACGGAAAAGGAGACAATTGATCGTCATGGGAATCACCACATCACAGTACAACACCATTACCATGATCACTCGTACGACAGCCCAGAGAGATACGTACAGCAGCAACCAGCGAGAGGTGGGGTGGTAACACCGTTTCCAGTCAAATTGCATGAGATGCTGAGACAGCTCGAACTCGATGGCCATGCCGACATTATTTCATGGCAGCCACATGGACGCTGTTTCGTGGTCCATAAGCCGGCGGACTTTGTCCCTCTCTTACCCAAGTACTTTAAGCTTTCGAAGCTTGCAAGTTTTCAGCGCCAGTTGAATTTGTATGGCTTTCAAAGATTGACCCGTGGAAGAGACCGAGGTGGATACTACCACGAGTTCTTTCTGAGGTCGAAGCCATTCTTGGCAAGTGCTATTCAAAGAACCAAAGTGAAAGGAACCGGTGTCAGAGCTAGATCCAATCCCGAACAAGAGCCAAACTTCTACTCTATGCCGTGGGTGGCACCAACGCAAGCGTTTCTGCCGCCCAGTGCGTTCAGTCCGCCGGCTCAATCGAGCTATGTGACCCCTGACGCACCTTCCCGATCAGCTGAACTAGAGCCACCTTCGACCTCGTCCATGCGTCTTGAGAGTATTGAAGAAGATGTCGTGTGTTCTTTCGGCAACAAGACCTTCCACTTCCTTGATCCACATCAAATGCGACAAGGACGGAAAGCCAGATTATGCCCGGAGCCCGTCGATGACATCCTTTTTACGGATGCGGAGAGATTCTTTCAAGACTTTTATTTCCCAGATTCCATTGGGCCAGAGATCGAAGATGATGATATCTTTGGTGACATTCTGGAGCGAATGATTGGGTAGGTGTTTGATTACGTACGAATCAGTGGCCATCCTTGGGCCACTGCACAGCGTAGCGCTTGTGCAGCCAGTAGGCTAATCATAGTTTTGCCCAAGAGTAGCCGTAGAGAAAGGATTCTCCAACAAGAAGCGAGGGCACAAATGAGAATCCCACAGAAACAGTCGGATTGTTGCTCCTGCTGTAATATTTGTCAAACCAAGCATTTATAGCGCCTTATTAGGCTGTTGGGAGGACACCCCTCTCTAGAACGCAGTGCACTGCAAAACTGGTTCCTTGTTGATTATTACTATCCTGAAATCCACCGTCTCTTGCCTATGCAGCAGTCGGTGGGTTGGCGTTATTCTCCAGTGAACTGAAACCGAGGAAGGCTCCCCTGAGCAAACTCTGGAGGTACCATGCCAAAACGTGGCCAAGGTCTGGCGATTGCAATGGTTCCAATGGAATCTTCCAACGCCCTACGCAATGGACACAGCAATACCGTAGTTGCTGCGGAATTTGTCGCAATATATTTGATGCAATCCTCAACTCGCGTCGTACCCATCGAATCAATAGCCGCTATCATTTGTTTACAATCTAGCTAGTAGCATCTGCTTTCGAATTCTGCAGAACACCTTATAAACGATATCGGGAAGAGACAATCGTGACCTCGTCTCTCTGAAGCCATCAATAACTAGGGTTGTAGGCTGCTTCTACCCATAGTAGGATTACAGTTAGGATGAGCCACATATCCAGAATCTTTGGTTCTTTTCTGACGGCAAAGCCACCTTGTCATTATATCAAATGCTTCCTCTCCCGACACAATAATGCACCAGTGTGTTGATGCTTTCAATATGCTCCTGATTCAGCTCGTTTATCAATTTCATTTCCGCTTTGTCTTCCCTCGGAAACAATAGGTTTGCCTTCTGCACGCGAACAAAGGACAACTGGTAAATTAACCAATCCTTGGAAATCTTTGGGCAAGAATTAGGATACCAAAGAAACAGTCGAATCGCGAGAGCTAGATTCCTTCCATCGATTTCAATGTTTCGGATGTGATGTTTGTCAAACGGATGGTTGAAATACTGGATGGTTGATGGAAGTACAATGTTCCGCAGCAAGTCGCACCCAAAAAAGGCATCGAAATAAATGTCCCGCAGCTCCTCTGTTGCGTCGAATCGAACTTCTGATAGTTTGGAGCAGTGGCGAAACGTCCCACAGTTGATAGCTTCAATCTTGGGTGGTATGATGACACTCTTCAAGGATTTGCAACAGCAGAACGCCTCCGATCCAATTGAAGCTAGATGCTCGGCCGATGCAAGGTCAATTTCTTCCAAAAGGATACATCCTTCGAATGCCCTGTTTCCAATCTCTTGCAAATCTGCATTCAAGCGAACTCTTCGTAACCGTCGGCATTCATAAAAGGCTCCCATTTCAATAGTCTGGAGAGCGCGAGGAAAGTGCACTTCAGTGAGATTGTGACAATTGAAGAAGGCATCTTGGCATATGGACTGCAGCCTGACAGCGCGTTTAAAATCCACATATCGAAGTTGAGTGAACCGTTGAAAAGCTCTACTGTGTATCCGTTTCGCATTCGAAGCTATCTTGACTCTCTTCGTTTGCCTTAGAATCACCCCTTGCTTGCCCGTATAGGTCGAAGTTAGTCTAGCTTGGTGCTTCTCCCCATATATGGTATGGGAATAAAAGGTTCGAGTGGCTGCAAAGAACATTGTTTCCTATCGACGAATGCTTGAAGATGTGTGACACGAACCGTACACTACATCGTTCAGTATTCCTCTGCTGCTGGACAAAAGTAACGAAGATGAAGCTTGCTTCCTTCGATGAAAGAATACTTTTGTGACACTGTTCGCTTCTTGGATTGACAGCGTTGTCGACTCAACCGAATCGATTCTTCGTTCAGAATGATGATGTGGCACATAAGACCAGAGACAGTAAACTCTTTCGCCCGAACAATTACGTCTTGTTCTAGGAGCTTCATCTTACGCCATTCCAGGTTGATGTGCAAAGCATTAGACTGCCGACTGCGGAACATAAGATTACCTAGATTGGGATTCTCGCAAACCTTCTTTTTATGCTTGAATTGTAAAGCGGTTGCATGTCTTGGCAACTTAGCTGGCGTTCCTTGAGGACTGGAGTTTCAAGTCTGAGCTGCTTTTGTCGCAACAGATACTCTACCCACTGCCGTCATCACAGCCGCAGAGGACGCACTTCCCGGCAGTATTCCTCCTTTCGTCCCTACAGTGAATCATTGCCATCACCAGGTTACGAATGGTGTAGCCGATGCAATATTCGGTGTCATAAGTTTCAGAAAAAGATTGGGGAACACAACCCATGTCTGGATACTCCCCGATTGTTCGGGTTTGGCATTTGCGGTGCCGCCAGGAACTATCTGAAGCGTCAAATGTATACAATGGCAGCTTTGGCGACAATCTGTTTCATTCCCATGTCCATTGGATCATCATCGTCGACCTCGGAAGATACTCTTAAGGAATAGTTGTGACCCATAATTCTTCAAGAGAAGCCACCACCAAGGAATGGTCATTAGCGTTGTTCGAAACCTTCCGGGTTCCAGGTTTCCATTTCATCAGTTATCGAAACGGCAATCTGAAGACAATATAGCAACAATTGGTAGCAAAGCGTAAGCAGAAGGTGCCCTCGTTTGTCCTCCTCCTTATGGTTGCTGTTGCTATGAGCAACTCGCTGGTTGGTACGCAAAGGGGATTGACTTCTTCTGGCAAATTTACCAAACCGTCCATATTTTGAGAGCTGCGATAGTCCCTTCTCATCCACAACAACGAGATCTGGCAAACCTTTTAATCTGTGGCAACAAGCTTCCTATCTCAAAGTCTTTCATTTCAGTAAAATCGTAGTAGTTTACATTGCCTGTTACGTGTGACTGGGTGTGAAAAAAAAAACAAAACATGCGCTAGCTGGAGTGTAATAAATGCAATTATAAATCAAAATTTTCACTATTCCTGGAAAATTGTACTCTCCCAAGGAAATCTCATGAATAGTATTTAGCAGTTTGATAATGGTGCGTGGCTAATATAATGCGACGCCCACAGAGGAAGGTTCGCAATCAAAGACGTTGCGATCAACTGAATCTATCATACAGCTCAAATCCAAGTCTTCTAACACCATCAACGATGCATGAGGAAGGAGTTGTGGCTCTGGGAGTGCATTATTCAAGTGGGCGCTTGCGCTGCTAGTGACAGTTGGACAAGTAGTGCTGGAGACAGGCTGTGGAATAGAAATGGCTGGTATTTCTGTCTTCTTGCGGGCCTTGCGTTTCTCAGCTCGTTGGGCACGTCGCCTGGCGACCTTGTTTTTGTTGCTAGACTTGTATTTGGCGGAAAGAGAATCACGAAACATGGAGGCAATCTTGTCGCGCGAAACGCGATCGGAGACTTCCCACCATTTTTCACCATCAAACTTCACAAACGCTCCCACAGGACAACGCTCTTGCATCGTATGCAGAATGTTCGTCACAATATACGTCTTTTCACGCCTGAGGTTGGCTTTAGCGTAGTTCTCCAGCTGTGAATCGATGAGGACCCGCAGACGCTTGTTTCCTGACGCACGGAGCGGCATCTTTCCTTTTCCGATGATAACCGAATCAGCCGATGGTTGAAACGATTCGGGGAGTCTTTCTCTGCTCCTGGGGGCAAATTTGCGGATCGCGCAATTGAAATCGAGCTCAGCAGGCTGGACCTGAGGGTGTGATGGATTAGGTGTAGTAAAATGATTCATTTTTGTTGTTTTGTGGGGGTGTGCATTATGTGAGCATGTCGGGGATGGTTTTTCAAAAGCCACATGCGATCCTTTGTCACCTTTCCATGTCATGAAAGCCACTCAATGATCGAGTGAGGCTTAAACTGTACGGAACCCTAAATACCTCGACCAGCCCCGTTTTTTTCTTAACTATCTGAAAACTGTTGATATGGTCATCGACTTTCACAGCTTCTCTTCCCATTATTGCTTTGATTCGTTTCTTGTATACAGGAATCACAATCGTGCACGGAGAAACGCGTATGTGCAGCATGGTACTTGGGAGTTCACTGTCAACCTACAGTAGGTGCTACACTTTAACGATGTTTTCAATAAGAGATATTCCGAGATAACAATACGGTTTCAAAACACACTACTTTCGGGGGAGCTACTAGTATTACAGGAACTCCCCCATTTTAAGACCCCGTTATCACTATGGTTACCCGCTGGGGGCACCCCAGACCCCCATTTTGGTGGGGGTTTAGCCCCCACACCCCCATTTTCGTGGGGGCAAGCCACCTCACCCCCATTATAATAACGATAGTTTCGATATAACGATACATTTTCGAAGTTTCACTGGGTATCGTTAAAGTGTAGCACCTACTGTAATCCAATAAATATCAACAACATTCCAGACACACAACGAAGGTGCGAGAAGCCAGCAATAGCGCATGCAGAGAAGTCATGGACCATCAATAGGAACGAACCGACAATAAAACCGCCAAGAAAGAAGCGGATTATTGGAGCTTGTCGAAATGGAAGAATACAGCCTAGTAAGCTGACAGTGCTGCGCCTTGCCGAAGCAAGGAAATCTCTGCGACAGAAAGAAATGGAGCGAAACGCATTTCCTCAATCTCATCACAAGCAGACTTTGATCACACATAGTGGAGTTTGGAAACGATAAGCATTGCGGATGTCTGTTCGGAAATTAGGACTTCCAAGGATCGAAGTTGAAAAGTTCGGTCAGAGGGAAGCAAGTGGATCGTTTGGGACAAATACTCTTCATCGCTCTCGTGAATGAAACTGCCGAAACTTAGAATACGACGTGGAATTTTGAAGAAAAAGAATCAATCACAGGTGCTGTCATGATTTCAATAAAAAGAGAACTACAAGGCAGCTGGCAGAAAAATCGAATCGAACTCAAAACAGTCTCGTGTAATTTTTGATTGCTCTGCTTACATCCTGTTGAAACGTACAGATTTAGAAGCAACATCAACTCTGATCATTCATAAATTAAGATCCTTTGACTGACCTTACAATGCAACGAAGAGCAAACTTCACCAAGCGACACTGAACATATGGTGCTAAGAGCACATCGACGAGAAGGGATCGACGACGAGGAGGTTGTGGAGCCAACCAGGAGACTGGAACGACGAGGGACGGAATGGGTTGGGCCAAGCCCAACCCAGGACTATATAGTGTGTGCTCAACAACACGAATTTTTCGGATTCTGAAACAACTTAAAAATTCCCTTGGAACAGGACTTGCCAACACCCTAATTGAAGCATCGACGCGAAAAATGAATAAAAACATCAACTAGAGATGGCAAAACACTTAAGGAACGAAACATCCAAGAAATGTCATTCTTGAAATATACGAAGCGACACATTCTAGGGTTCGGACGCGAGAGCTGGGTTCTGAAAGAGTCAGACAGAAAGAAATGCCCCCCCCAAATGATAAAGTGTGGGATAGGGTCTCTATTTGACCTTATGGCCACTCTTTCACCTAGATCCTACATGCCCCATGAAGATGGACTTTTCATATCATTGTCCGTCCACATACTTCTAATTCCATCCACCAAACGATGGATCAGACATTATGAAACAAACAGGCTGTTTGCATTTTTATTCTATGAAGTTAAATCTCTCAAGAGTAGTGTAGTGCTGGTCGCACTTAAAATATAGGATACTTAGATGATCTCCATTCCTGGTCTTCCTTCGCTGCCATCTTTGTATCTATCCAGCAGGTCATCATATGCTGCCGGCGAATCGCTGTATTCCAAGGATGGAGTGGATGCGGCATCCATGAAGAGAGAATCAGAAACGACACTGGAATGTGATGTTAAAGGGCGAGCTTCGAAGCTCTCATAATGGTCTGAATACGGGGCAGTTTCCGATTTGTTGATACCGTATGCCAGCTTATTCAAGTATGTTCCGTGCCAGCCACCGGGCGGCGACTTGCGAAGATCAACATCTTCCACGTCAAACTTCTGTAGGTATGCAAAAATTGAGCTCTTTTGGGTTTCAGAACGCTTTCGTTGTCTTCGTCGTCTCAAGAAAATTATTGCCAAGGCTGCGATAGCTAGGCAAACGCCAACAATTACCCACGTGGCGGACTCCTTCTCTTCCACTTTTCCAAACCATTCACGAGGGGCCGATGTGTCAACAGAGAATGGGGCTCCTTTGAACGGTTGCTGAGTGTAGCCTGTATTCTTGTCAACAAGCATTACAAAGATATCGTGGATTCGTTCTGGGTTCCATCGAAAAAAGTCGCCATTTGTGTCTCCGTAGAGAACGGCATTGCCATTTTCGTCCGCCTTAACACCACCTCCTCGAGCCAAACGATCCTCTCCATTCGATCCGACCTGGTTAATCCAATCAGGTTCACCATTGTGGCTGCTGAGTTTCGCAACAAATATATCATCTCCTCCAGCAGAAGACAAACCCTCATAATCCAGGTGTGCACCGTTTTCAACTGTGCCAGCGATATACATCTTCTTAGTGTCGGGAATAACGTCACAACCAAGACCAATGGCAGCAGCACGCTTGGATATATCACCAGAAGCATGCAACACACTAAGTTCGCGAACCCACTCGGGAGCCAGGGTTTGTACATTAATCTTTGCAGCAAAAGCATTGATCGTGTTGCTGTCCGGGGTCCTACTCGCAGTACCTCCAACAATGTAGAAGTGTTGGTCAGAATCTGTGTCTTCACAAGCATTCATGATCCAATCATCGGCTCTAGAGACTGATGTGAAGTACCCAATAGTTTTCTCGGAGTCATTGTCAAGGTTGCCGTTGGACTTCTTGACCTTTGCCATTATGCCATCCATGTCGGGTCCGTCACCCCCCGCCGTCGTGCTCCCAACAACAACGAGGTCATCTTGAACAGCAATGAGTCCTGAAACGAAGACAGAAGGCATCTTGACTGTTTCTAACTCTTCACGCCAGCCGCGAACATAGGATTCCTGCACTGAACCATTCCCGACAGCTTTGTATTTGCGCTTGCTATTGAACTCTTCCAAAACGACACCAAAATCGGAACCGAATTTCTCTATGCCCCCAGAAGTGAAGTTGGGTTGTTCTTCGGATGACTTCTCGTAATCGGCGGTAACCTTTTCGTCTGAAGACCACATAGATGCGACGTACATCGTTTGACCATTACTGACAACGACTGCCGGGTACTGAACTGGTTCGTCATCAGCAATGGCGCCTCCTACAAAATTATACTTGCCTTTGCGTTGATAAACATCTATGAGCATTGAATATTGAGAGTTGCTCGTATCAGAACCTTGAGTCATCAATCCGCCAGATTCTGTAGATCCAACAATACCAAGTGCAACATGTCCTTTTTGATGCGCCAACGCAAGAGCACTGCAGGCTTCATTTGTCGTATTTGTGCCGAAAACTTGTCGATCTTTCCACCTCATAGAGGGCAGCATCATTGCTCCGAAGAAGCAAGACGAAAAATCACTTGAATAGTCAGCATCATCATCGAAAGAGCCATAGGTCGCACCAGTAATGTAGATAGCGTTTGAATTGGAATCATAGACCATGCCTCCAGCGTATGTCGCCCCAGAATCAGGCCCACTCTGGAACGCAAAGACTGAATCAGGCTCTTCGTCGACATCATCGTCATCATCGTCATCATCCTCTCCAGGATCAACAATGGCAATGTCTTCCATGCCATCGCCATCGGCATCGGGGATTGGCTCTTCAATTCCATCTTCAATGATTGGGGCAGGACCAGTTCCTAGAGCATGGTAGGATCCATCCTTCATGCTCATTGTGAAAGCAACCAAATCATTCTTTCCACTAGGTTCGAGGCTATAAAAGGCACCGGTGGTTTCACCGTACACAATGGCATTGCCTTCCACATCAACTGCTATACCCCCAGAGGCGGCAAGTCGATCATCTCCTTCCGTACCTATCTGACGTATCCAGTTGACCTTGCCCCCATCATCATCCATTTGAATGACAAAAATATCATCTCCCCCCCCAGATTTACCTTCTACAGAGCCATCTAAAAAGGCTCCATCCAAGATTGTACCTGCAATGTATACAGCATTTCTGGAGTCTTCACCTGGAGCTACAGTACAGGAAAAAGCAGCAGCTTCCGCAGTTGTGGAGCCGGGGCCAGATTGCATGGTAAAGTGCTGGATCCATACCAGGCCAAGTGTTTCCAATTCAATTTTTGCGATGAAGGCATGGATGTCCCCTTCGGGCAATTGACTGTCGTCGGGTAGAGATCGGATCTTTCCCTTCGTACCACCAACTACAAAAACATCATTTGGGTTGAATTTATCCACGCAAATACCGTTGATCCAATCGTCCGCATGATTGCTAGAGTCAATTCTTGTCGAACTGCGCTCGCCCGTGACGTCGGCGACTTTACTCCCACTGGAAGGATCCAACTTCAAGATAAAGCCATCCCAATCACTGGTTTGCTTAGTCCCAAACACATTTCCAGAGCCATTGGTACTTCCAACAAGGACCAAAGTATTGGAATCAGAATCAGCTAGAACCATTCCAGAGAGGGAGACACCAGCATCATCCTCTACTTTGAAGGACTCCTCCCAGGCCTGGCCCAAAGTTGCTTCCAACGGATCCTGCCCTTTCTCGGGCTGAGAAAAAACATCGAACTTGGACACGCTGACGAAAAAGTTTACTCCAAATTGACGACTCCCGCCTGTAGTCAAATCGGGATGAGGGTTCGCCTCGGTCGTAGATATTTGTGCTGTACTGTCCGAGGCACTACTTGCGACAAAGATGGAATCTTCCGAAGGATGGGTAACTACGGCAACTGGGTATTGTACATTTTCATTCTGAATGACTGCAGCACCCACTGGCTCTCCTTTGGAATCTGTCTGTAAGATGGCTCCGATAACCTTCAAGTCCTTGTTCGGATCCGTGTTGACCATATACTCTAACATACCATGAGCTTCAGTAAATCCAACAGCGTAGGACATGTCTTCTAGAGGACTCCATGCAATGGCATTGCAAGCTTCTTCAGTGGTGGGCGATCCCGAGTGATAAACTTTGCGAATCAATCCACTCTCCAGATCCCAACTGGCAGTAAAGCACATCGACGTTTGACTTCCGCCCAAATAGGAGCCCCCGGTTAATATGACGTCGTTTGCTTCCGAATCGTAGACCATCCCACCGGGAAACAAATCTCCCTCCAGCTGTGTGCCACGTGGTTGATAATCAAACCCTCCAACGGCCGTTCTGGGTTCAAAGTCCAAGGTGTCATCGTCCTCCTTATCAACAATATCTGGTCCTTTCAGATCATCTTCGAGCCTGTGATGATTGCCCGTGTCCGGTTCCATAGCAATCATGAAGAGATCAGTGTTTTCAGTAGATTCATCTGAACTACGCTGACGGAAAATATCACCATTGGTTTCTCCATATATCATCAAAAATTCGCCAGTTAGGTCAACACTTCCACGTTTCGCCAAACGGTCATCGCCACTGCTACCATCTTGACGCATCCAATTGACCGATCCTGTCTGTTTGTCCATACTTGCAGTCCAAACATCGGCACCACCATAGCTGCTCAGCTGTTCTTCTGTGGCAGCGTTGTACATGGAGCCAGATTTTTCCACATTGCCTGTGACATACACGTTGTCTTCATCCACAACGCAAGACAAGGCATAGGCTTCGGACAATCCACTTGCGGCAGAAGCCGGAAATTGTCTTATCCACGCAGCCTTCAAAGTGTCGACATTGATTTTCATGACATATCCTTGTAAGCTCTTTTCGGCCAAAGTGGGTGCATTGGCATCTGACAAGGCAGATTCAAAGTTCCCTTGGGTCGCACCGACCACAAAAAAGGCATTCGGATCGGACCAATCGTTGCAAGTGCCGGCTAAAATATCATCCTCAAATGTTCCAATGCGAACGGAAGTCGCTTGAACATTGGCTGCTTCGGGACTGTTGACGTCCAACAAAGCACCCGTATCCTTATTCAGGTAGGAAATGAAACCATCTTCATCCCCGGGGGCACCAGGACCATAGCCGTCCGATATTCCGCGTGTCGATCCGGCGACAATGAGAAATTCGAAATCGTGATTTGTATTTTGAGCATCTGACTTTTTCGTTGCAGAGGGATGGTTGTTCTTCAAAAAGATATCCGCCAAGAAGACGGTTGGTGTCTTTCCATCGTTTTGTGTGGGATCCATTGGATACTCGACAGAATAATCGGCGGACAATGTCGTTCCACCAACATCAATGCCCATGACAGAATCCACAGGATCATTAGAGTATGAATACTTGGAAACGGTCATGTAGGCAGAGGATCCATATTCCATGAGATTGTCCGACAACCAATTGGGGTAATGGCTCATGTCATCGTTGCCAGTGTTACTTGCATTATCAATACTGGTCAACGAGGCGACCCAAACATTTCCATGCCTATCAGAATATACACTTATTGGGTAGGGAATGTTTTCGTTGACATTTTGAGTCGTCATGACCAAACCAGTCGTAGTTGAAGATGCTGGTTTCAGGTTGTCTTTGTTGAGGACAGCCAGAAGTCCGTTCAACTTGGTAGCTCCTGTTGCGGAATCCGGAATAGTGAAGTCGAGTGTCCAACCATCAGGTTCCGAGTTGCCCAAGACAAGCAAATGACCTGAGTCTGACAACGTAAGTGCCCCACAGACGTCGGTGGTGTCGGGTAAACCATAGAATTCTTCTTTGACAATCTTCGTCTTGTTCATATCAAAGCCGATTACGAGACAGGATGATTTGTCTTTCGGACCATTCTTATCCATCACATACGACTCTCCCGTCAAATAGAGGAAGCCTTGATCGTAAAAGACTTCCCCTGCATAGATAGGAGCATCATTAGGACCTGTCTGCATACCGAAGAGAGGGCCGTCGGTAGTCACAATCGCAGACGAGGTGCGCAGGGACAGAAGAAACAAGATCAAAGCATTGAACACTTTCATTCTTCCTCTGTTTGTTGCTGATGATGAGGGCATCCTTGCAACACTGTATTCGTGTTTTTGTTTGCTTGCTTGCTCAAGGAATTTAACCCACCACTGACTTCTTCAGCTGAAACGCAATGCCCAGCTGCTGTGTGTCGTGTGAGAAAAATGCCTTGTGCTCACTCCACAAAATTATATTCCATTAATTTCTCCCTGCCCCGTTCCTTCTAATGTCGGCATATTTTTTTAGTTAATTCATCACTGTCACAGTCACGCGATCGTGTTAATGACCTGGCGATTTTACTGACTGTGCAGTCTTGTACAGTAGGTGCTACACTTTAACGATGTTTTCAATAAGAGATATTCCGAGATAACAATACGGTTTCAAAACACACTACTTTCGGGGGAGCTACAAGTATTAGGGGCAACCCCCATTTTAAGACCCTGTTATCACTATGGTTACCCGCTGGGGGCACCCCAGACCCCCATTTTGGTGGGGGTATAGCCCCCACACCCCCATTTTCGTGGGGGCAAGCCACCACAACCCCATTATAATAACGATAGTTTCGATATAACGATACATTTTCGAAGTTACACTGGGTATCGTTAAAGTGTAGCACCTACTGTAGTCACATACCAAGATTTTGGTCCACTCCCTTTTGTACGACTAAAAGAATGACGAGTTTTTGTCCATACTGCCAACCGCACCGGCACGGAGTATTCCCTCCAACAGCCTACAGTACCTCAAGGCACATATATTGAGAAAGAAATGAAGGACATCCAGCGAAAAAGAACGTACGATGGACATACATACATTTGGTCAAGGAGAACATCATGAAGGAATGTTGTTTCTAGTGCTTCATGCTAGGTTTGGAGGTTAATCCATTAGTACTATACATTCATGTCTTAAAAGGAAAGTTTTACAGTGTGGATGAAATAGAGCGTCACGCGGTGTTTCTCTCAAAATTTGGATCAAGGTATCATTGTTGTGTACCTTTGGCTATTGCTTATGTGCAATGATGGCAATTGCTTTCATTTTGGCAATAGCTCCAAGTGTGGCAGGATGCTGTTTGCCAACGTGACCTACAAAGCAGTCGTAAGCCATCTGCAAGGCTCGTCGAGCTTGCGGTGTTGCCGATGTCTTCAAGAAGCATAACCCCAGCTTGCATCGAATGTCTGCCCCATCCAGACTGTTTTGTCCCAACAATGATTCATCTTGTAGCTTCAGGGCCTTGCAGTATGCCTCAATGGCTTTCACGTACCGATTGCGTTTATAGGCCGCATCGCCTTGCTGTTCAAATTTGAATACACTGGTCATAACTTTCAAAGAATCCTTGTCTTCTGGTTGAACGGCTCGCCAACATTGTTCAATATCATTCATTAAGTGCTGATAGGAACTTGCCGTAAAGGTGGACTCCGCCATGCGAGCTGCACGCTGAAAGGCTCGCAGTGCCTGCACCCGGTGACCTTGTTCTTTGCATTCAGCTCGTCCCAATCGCCAATAGGAGCGAATTGTTTCCTCATGATACTTTCCAAGATAATTCTCCTGTATTCGAACAGCACGTTGCAACAATCTTGAAGATTCGGAGAACTCGGCATTCTCGTAGCATTCCTTTCCTTTTTTATACAATGATCTCGCCTTGTTAATTTCCTTCGCAATGGACCCAGGGGTCATGTTTTGACTATGGATATGGTTGTGCTTATCTGATGCTTCGGCTGCAATGTAATTGTCGAGTGATGCCGATAGGTGTAGTCATGGCCAAGGCCTGAAGATCAAGGCTGCAGGCTGGGTGAATAAACGAATTGAGAATGAGTTTTACGAAGACTGTTGGCGGGCTAAAAGAAACGATGCAAAAGAGACAAAAAAGGACCACGGCATCAAGACCCATCAATCGTGAGTCTCTCACTCCCGGAAAAATGGCGAAACCCTTCGAATCCTTGTGAGATCGCCAGCCAGACATGGAAACTAGTTAAACTGGCAAGCTCGCGCGCAATCAAGATCAGGGGAAAACGATTGATCACGTTTCGAATCCTGCACAGCGAAAATGCAAAACCTCCCAATAGTGCTAAGCAGCATGTCACCTGCACACCGAAAATGCAAAAACTCCGATAGTGCTCAGAACTATGTCACCTCCAAAAGCATTTATGGCCATGATAATAATAATTTCTTATCCAAATGCAATGTATCGGACCTAAAGACAAGTGTTGCCACTGAAGGATGCAGGGGAAAAATCCGTTGATAATTTTTTTCTATTAGCTAGTAATCATAATTGGATTTTGTCACTATTTTAACAGTCTTGAAGACAAGTGTTGCTACTGGGAGTTGCAGAGGAAAAAATTCGTTGATTAATTTGTATCATATGTTCTATTAACAAGTATCTTTAGAATTCGTCATTGCAACACGACATGCAATGACTGATGAATTCCTAGACCACGATGGTTCTTATTTTCAAAATTCCTAGACAGCGATGGTTTTTATCTTGGCAGACACTCCCATCGCCGCAGGGTGTTCTTCTCCAACTTGATCCACATAGCACTCGTAGGCTAGTTGCAAGGTTTCTTGTGCTCTGGTTGCAGGCGTCGATGTACATAGCAGAGACGAACCCAGCTTGTATCGAATGTCGGCACCATCCAAGCTGTCACGTCCGACAAGTGCATCTTGCAGTGATAGGGCTTGGCAATAATGCTCAACAGCGGCTACGTATTTCTTCGCTTTGAAGGCTTTATCACCACGTTCTTCTGCGGCAAATATTTCCATCATTATTCCTAGCGACAGGTCGGTGGGAGAGCTGACTTCGAACCAAGCTTCCTCCATTTCCTTCATCATGGCATTGTACGCATCCTTGTTGCGGAAGGAAGACTTGCCCATTCTCAAAGCCCGTTGAAATGCTTTCAAGGCGACATTGCTCCCTTGACTTATTTTGCAAGCTGCTTTCCCCATTTCTAGATAAGACCGTATTGTTTCCTTGTGATATTTTCCAAAGACTATTTCTTGCAGCTGGACGGTTCGACGGAAGGATTGCAAGCTCTTCGAGTAGTGACCCTCAGCATAGTTTTCTTTGCCATTTTTGAAGAAATCTCGAGATTGCTTTATCAACTCAAATGTTGAGGTTGATTTGGAATTGTAAGGGAACATTCTGTATAGGATGCGCTGCTTGCTTATTGTCTTCCGGCAAAAAACTATGGCTCCTTACTGGAAAAGAAAATGAACTTATGCCGTTTTTTGGTTTTCGTATCGGGATTGATGGTCCTTGGACCTTGGACTCCGTATGTGACTTGCGAGGTGACAAAACCGATGTGAGTTCTAGTCTTGGCAAACCACGTTTACGTCGACATACATACTGGGTCAATCCGGTACCGTTTTGCTCATTTGGGGGAGAGTTGATAAGACTAACGTGACTAATAAACTCGTGATTGATGCAATCAGTCACGTTCTTTTTTTATTCCTTACCACAACTATTCATATACTATGCGAGTGTTACTATGATTTATCATGTGCTCTTCTTCTCTTCTTACCAGCGCTCGGGGGTTCTATGTTGAATGTGTATTGTTCTGCTTGATGCGTGGAGCTGCCTGAAGTCTCGCTAGTACCAACAGTGGTCGATGTGGAAGCTTGAGATCGATCACGATCTTGTATTGTATTTGTACCATTTGATGTTCCTTTTTCTGCCGATGCTGTATGCTGATTGATTAAGCTGCGATTCGGCAACTGGGATACGAGTTGCTGTGTGGCAAGTTCTGAGATTGACCCAGCAGAGGAGGGTGGAGGATTTGAAGAAATGGACTTGAGTAACTCGTGGATCAACGTCTCATATTGATTGGATCCAGCCGGACTAGCAGCAATCGATTGTGTTGGCGAGGGAGTTATGGCTCCAGTCCCTCCAGAAACACCGGATGTAGCACCGGCCGCGCCGAGTATGACGCCAGGAGTCAGATACGTGGACTGTTGTTGAAGACCAACGCCTAGGTTTGTAGCAGAAGTGGTGTGTAGCTGCTGCTGTGGTTGCTGCGGCTGATTTTGGTTGTTTCCGAACAGTAAACTTACTAGAGCTGCAGTGAAGGAATCCATGGGATTGTTTGTCACGTGCCCCTGAGAAGTAGCCATACCACCACTGCCCCTATTACTACCAGCGATAGAAGCACTGAGAGAGGACAAGCCAGAAACGCCTGCAGTACTTCGGGACTGAGGCGTCTGCTGAAGCATCGATGCAGCTGCAGCTATTGCCGTTGCGTGGTTGAGATGATGCATCTGTTGATGGTGGTGTCGCTGGGGGTACTGTTGTTGAGACAGTTGCTGTTGTTGAGACTGCTGTTGTTGATGTTGGTGAGGCTGTCGTGGCGCTGGGCGCTGTTCAAACAAGGCTTGCAAGAGAGATGTGTCAAGTTGAGGCTGAGACTGGGACCGTTGCCGATGTTGGGACTGTGTTTCGTGCTGTTTTAGCAAGGCTTGCAACTGAGAGTTAAGTGGAGCAGTGTCAGTAGAGAATGAAGATGGTGGAAGTTGCAGAGCGGGTTGACTTGAAGCGAATGCATTCGTGCTGTTTTCAACTGCCTTTTTCTGCTTCAGATATTCCCTAATCTTTTGCATCGCTTCTCGTAAATGTTGATTATGATACTGAAGAGCAGTATTGGAAAGAATCAACCGACACCGTGCAGATTCCAGCGTTTCCAACTGCACTCGTTCCCGCACTCTCGTTCTCTGACTGTTCAGACGATTCCGAAATCGTTTGAGCTCGGTCCACTGCTCAGATTCGCCTTCATCATTGTCTTCCTCGTCCGTGTTATAGTTGTTTGGATTATTGCTGCTCATTCTTTCAGATGATCTGTCAAAACGGTCTTGTTATTGCATTGATGACAAACACAAGGTCTCTTGCAAGTTTCTTTGCCACTGTTCGTCAGCTGGAACCATCGCTCCATTAGAACAGCAAAGTTGTATATGTCTTGTGTACGAGAGTCAACGTACATTCAAATACGACTCCACTTGCTGGACTGCTGATACGAACAGAAACGTACCTTGTCTCACTATTTGAGAGTTTCTGTACATAACGCAATCAAAACAGCTGTAGGTCAACTGACGTTCCCCTGCTATTTTCGTTTAAGAAAGGCCACGTCACATCCATTAACAGACAGTTTTGTCCCCCACATGACAACGAAAGTTACTCGAGTGAGTCCACGAATCGCATTCAGAATGTGGAATCAAACTTATCAAAATCAGGTTCAGAATATGGAATCAAACCACCTCACAGCGCTTCTTCATTGCCTTTACTGTTTGTCGCCCGAACAACAAGAAACTTGCTCACGTTGGTGCCCCAGGGGTTGTACTCACGTCTGCACCTTCTCATGAGACAAGGGAATCAATCCAGAGCTTCTACTAGAGAAAAGATGGAAGAAGCACAGTTGCGAAGGAATCCAAATGAATAAGAGGGATTCCACGACAACATTGGATAGAGACCTATCACAACGGAGGTCCAGAATTATAGCGACAGTGCGCAAGCTTTGTTTGATTCTCTCCGTTAATCGAAAGCGGTAAATCCATCTGTTTCGAACCTACTCCACTGTTCGTCCCTTCATTGAAGCCATCATCAAGAGTGAGACCGATTGATGTTGTCAAAACCAAGCATTCTGACAGTGATCATTCTCTCGCGTAGATTAATCCGATAGAAGCCAAATTCGGTTTGGATGAATCTCTGTGGCGAGAAACGGCAAAAGCAGCAGAGCATGATGCACTGTGAGGAGTGGGGCGCAGGAAGGGGAAAAGAAAAAAAGTCGTCTCTGAAACTCTTTTTTTCTCGGAGAGTTAACGATGGGCGACAGATGTTGTTCCCTTCGAATAGGGAGTGTCCTTAACAACTGATTCCAGTGAATCGAAGCACAGATAGTGTGTTTCCAGCTGTTGTCGGACTTATTGCTTAAGGATCTTTGCATCATTGAAATCCATTTAAGTGTCTTTAATGTTCTTTGCATGTGTTATCTTCCGTAGTTGTCGCTAAAGCTGAGAGAGACGTGTCTCTACGACGTATCGACTTATGGTTCTTGGATAAAAAAGCTTTTTCCTTTTGACGTGGCAACAGGGTTCGCATGCAGGGCAGGCTGGCGATGGTGTTTTAGTCTCCAAAACCTCCTGCTTTCCATTATGACGACAGTGCTCGCAACTCTTCAAGGAAAATTCTCGAAATGCCCATACTTACAAGAAGTCAGTGGCTGAGCAACACAGTAAGGAAGCTTACTTGGGGATATTCTGATGTCGCATGAGTATTCAGTACTCGAGCTTGCATCTACCAGATCGAGTCTGATGTTCGACATTTCCGGCAGCTGGTGGTGAATGGTGTTATGGCAACTGATATCGTCGACAAGGAACTCCAAACACGTCGAAAGAACAGGTGGGAAACTGCATTCTCAAATGCTGCGCCACCGGCTCTTAAATTCGGTCATGATAACAGACAGCTAGCAAGGAAAGTCAGACTCAACAAAACCCATACTGCATTGACGAATCGGTGTACGTCCAATTGATCAAGTTTTCACTACGGGTGATTCTGAGGCGACAAAAGAAGCACGAAGCCGGAGTCAAACATGGAAGAAATATTTGTTTCGAAATATGGTCAACCACCAACTGAAAGCCATGCTGAAGAAGGAACTCTCAATGAACTCGATGTTTTGGAATTGTGATGACAACTTCAGACACCCTGGAGCAATACTTGGCGGCCGTCGAGATATCAGCATTTAGATCATTCATCAAATCGGTGGAGACTCAACAATCAAGAAGTCTAAAGAACTCAAACTTAGGACATGCTGAGGCAGACCTGCGGTATCCAAAGTGACAGTATACTCAGTTTACTGGCTTCTTGGGTTCTGAAAGAGGCAGACAGAAGGAAACAGATGAGCTATTCCGGAATGACGAACTCAGGGAAATTATGGGAAACTACAATCCACCTACTAGCAATAGGGCTAAAAAAAACTAACTTTAATATTAGAGACCCCAACATTCTTCTTACATCAACGATCCCACATCCCAGGCAAGCAGGAAAAAATACAAAATAATTTACGGTAGATTTGGAAACAAGGTTGAACGATTGGAGAATGAGACAAGCAGAGCCGGGCAAGCAGGAAAAAATACAAAATAATTTACGGTAGATTTGGAAACAAGGTTGAACGATTGGAGAATGAGACAAGCAGAGCCGAACGGTGGCGAAGGTGTGGAGGAAGAGGTGTCTACCAAGTGAAGGAGCTTACAAAGGCCTAAAAAGAACTACACCTGAGGGTTAAAGAACTGTACAAGATCTATGAAAAATAGCTAGTGATAAAGAACTGCCTAGTAGATCTATGAAAAATAGCTAGTGATAAATAATCCCATGAAACTTACAACGAGTTTCAATGGCGAAACAAGAAGAAAACCGAAATGTATGGATACGTTCTTTTCACACCGATGCTGAAAGAATTCCAAGATTTCTCATGGCGGATCAAAACAGATGTTGTTGTTCTGCCACAGTTCGATGGATTCTGGTGAATCGGATTGCGTCGAGGAGAAGAGCACCTGGCAGGTGCAATGTGGAGAACGGAAACATGACGTTGCATATACTTATGGTCCTTGAATATGTTTCTAAGTGACCTACTCTTGAACTTGCCGTTGAGGCAGAAAGATATAACTCGTGACGTCGCATTTATTTAGGAATCTTGTTGATGCGTGACGTAGCACGGATGGGACAACATCAGTCCGCTGGCATTTCGAGTCGTGGAGATGTACTACGGGTATACGTGGAGCATCAGACGTCCTTTGGTGATGTGGCAAGAGGCATGATTCAATTCTTGCGAGAACGTCCCGAATGGTGAGAGATTGATGGGATGGACTACGTGCTCTACCATACGCTTTGAAAGATATGAAAGCTTCTACATCCTTCACAGGGATGTTCAGACAAGCTCATATCTTATAGAATAAGATCCTGAACCATGCTGCGAGCTATCTTGTACAACCGTTGCATCGCCGACAGCCTTTTCATTTTCCCCATGGCCTCTGAAATGAGAATAAAAAGCAATGCCGACGTCTCTGACGAGAAAAGCAGTATTCCACGAAGACGCAACTGGACTGCTATTTGTGTGGGAGTGGTGTTTCTTCTTCTTTCCATTGCAGGCTTGCTGCACTACCGCAAAGTGCAAAACGCCAAGACCGTCACTCCGTTGGAAGAGTTTATCAACAAGAGCAAGGACGCCGCACCTGTCTATTCTCTCTCCTCCCTTTACGATGAAGATGTCATTAAACACTCAAATGACCACTTTCTCACCGAGCTTCTCGAAAAACACTCCAAGTTTCTATGGGTCGAGATGGGTGTGCTGCTTTTTGCTCCCCAGTTCAGCACTGCGAAGCTCTTGTCTTCGCCGACTGTCCGTATGGTTCTAAGGCAACACAGCAAGTCGGCTGTCCAAAACTCCCGCAAATTCTTTTCTGTTGCTGGAAAGACCATCAAGACCCTTTACAAGCACCGTGACAAGTACTCAACTCTGAGTGACTACACTTGGTATGTCAATGTCGAAGAAAAGGATGAGAATAAAGCATCCAAAGCATAAACATCTGCGTGAACTACATCTGCGTGAACTACAACAGCAAGACAAACAACACACGCCTATAGAGTCAATACACCACATTTTCACGGATGGAAGCGCAATAAAAGCGATCAATTCTCGAATGACCTACTATACGACAATCACTTCACCCATGTTCATTGTTCC
The DNA here is from genome assembly GCA_019693525.1 of Cylindrotheca fusiformis. Lineage (NCBI taxonomy): Eukaryota > Bacillariophyta > Bacillariophyceae > Bacillariales > Bacillariaceae > Cylindrotheca > Cylindrotheca fusiformis. Next base: position 4,048 of record JAAMXS010007421.1, on the reverse strand, counting down.
AATTGACTCGTAGCGGCTGCCGCAAGGACTCGTCTTGCGGGCGTTTTCCAGAATAGATTGTATGTACATAACTTCACAGAAATACTCGATTTTGCAAAAAATAGGCCTTCTCTCTCCGACTACTAGATACATCAACATGTAGGACTTGTCGAAAAATGCTCGACAAACCATTTCGACATCCCTTCATACACCAAGTGCGGAACATCTAGGATGCAAAGTTTTACAAGCCCAATAATACGCTTTCTCTATCCATGGTGCTGCTTATTTCCAGTATATCTTACAGTTCTAATTGAAAGTGGGAAGCGAAGGGCTCGAAAACTCAAGTACTGATTGTCCTGCCTGCTCACCGACTGAGTCCGTCATGAGAGCTCTTGTGGGAGAAGGCATTGCTGAAGGTGTATTCAATTCCGGCTGCAACTTTTTCTGTTGTTGTCGTTGCTGCTGCCCTTTTCAAAGCAGCCACTTGCCCTGGGCTGGAGAGATACTAGTATTTCAACAGTTGGTCTCCGTTGTTCTTGAACAGAAGCGAATGCATGTTATCCGGCCAATACAAAACTCTATTTTAGATCTTCCCAAGTGCAGTGAAGAGAAAACATCCAATGGATATATGTTCCCACAAGGGTTCTTGGAGGGGCGAAAAAGACATGTCAATCAATAACATATTTATTGTTCCCATCGGGCTGTTAAGTAGTATAACGAATTCTCAATCCATTGTAGGGAAATTGCCTCTTCCCTGCCATTTACTAAGAAACGAGCTTCTGTCAACGAAAACGTGGTGCGAAAAGAACAATCCCTGTGGCTTTTGACGAGCTCAATGACAAAATGTCAATTTCCTATGTTGATCTTAATAAAATCCGGCAGTCTTGTCTGTTCTAGGTTAATAAATGATCACAAGAATTGAGGCAATATGGTACCCAAAAACAACAAATGACCGGCGGAAATATGCGTCGCTGATAGCGCTTCCATATAAGAGTCATGGATAGGAAGGTTGCTCTCACTCTACACAGGTTAGTAAATACGACCAGCAGGATATGTGGCATTCCAATTGCAACGAATCATAAATTCAATCTATAGTGCCATCAATCGCAGAAGTATGAGTGATAATCTAAGTTTGTCATCCAAGAAGACTAGCTCGGAACTATCAAATGGCAGCCCGCATCCTTTCTCAGATTCTGCGAGCAGGGACCGCACACATGAACGAGCAATTTACCAACCTCCCGAGATAGCGAAACGAGAAGAATCCAACATTCTACGGGCGAAGATTTTGGTTGCACTAATCATTCTCATAGCTGTATGCGGTGTGGGCACCTCTGCATATTTACTGGTCAAGGATCAAGAGAAAACAAATTTCGAAAATCAGGTAAGGCCGCTGCTAATTGTTTCACCCGCCTCTGTGCTGAAAATGGCTTCCTAACTGCCTTTTGCGACGCAATTGAATAGTTTGCAAGTTATGCCTCAGAGATAATCATTGTTTCACGACAAAAGGCCAATCAATTCTTTTCAGCTCTGGATGCCTTCACCGTTTCCATCTCATCGCAAGCGGCTTGGGAACAAGCCTTGCTCAACACAAGCTGGCCGTTCCATGCTGTCCCCGATTGGTCCGTCAAGGCGGAGCGGCTAGCAGAGCTGACAGGTGTGTCAGACCCAGAAATCGCCTTTGCGACGATCGTGAAGGCAGAAGAACGTGAAAGATTCAACGAATTTGCCACTCAAGCCATCCCCAAGTGGTATCAGGAGTCTGTCAGAAATGAAAATACTGATATGACTGCAGTCGAATTCTGGAACAAGACCACTCCATTCATTCACTTTCTTGATTTTGAGAACAACTACCGACCTACCCCATTGACTGGTCCTGAACTATCTTCCCCACTACTTCAGCATTACCCGCTCAAGCTTGGGAGCTTCTCCCGTACGAACATAATGTACGACACGATGGCGTCTCCAGGTACTGCTACCCTCATAAACATAACCAGAGCTATCGGAAAACCTACCATTGGATTCACTGCTATACGTGCTAGCGACGGCACACAAGTTGTGGGGAGCCAAGTCATTCATCCAATCTTTGACACGCCTTACACTGACGATAAAGATAGAAAGCATGTTGCTTCTACCGGGATTCGGCTTCATTGGTTGGACTATTTCAAGAACATTTTGACAGAAGGAGAGTTCGGCATCATTGTGGTTTTGAGGACCGCATGTCCAGACTTGTGTAACCGTGACGATGGGAGGACAGCACGCATTGCTTCATACATGATCGATGGATCATATGCAGAATACCTGGGAGATTCGGACATGCACGACCCCAAGTTTGATAGCATGGAAATCACAGATATATTTGTGGATCTGGGCATCGATGAGTCGCAACTTCCAGAGGCTACTACCTGTGTCCCAACATTGTCGTTGCACGTTTATCCCTCTAAAGATTTAGAGGCGTCTTTCCAAACTGACACCGCAGTCATCTATACAGCCGTTGTGGCAGTCATCTTCATCTTCACGAGTCTGGTGTTTCTTTTGTACGATTTCTTCGTTCGAAGGCGCCAAACAAAGGTGATGGAGAGAATTACGAGGCAAGACAAAATTGTGTCTAACGTCTTCCCCACTGCCATTCGCGATCGCTTGTACCAAAGCCAGGACAAACAAAAAGGCAAGAGCACGAGGAATCCAGGAAGCTTTGATGACCTTGACTTCGAAGGGGATTCACACATATCTGGCTCTGCCCCGCTGGCAGACCTGTTCCCCTGCATTACGGCTATATTCGCGGACATTGTTGGCTTTACAGCGTGGTCATCAGCTCGTGAACCACAGCAAGTCTTTGTACTTTTGGAAACTATATATGGTGCTTTCGATAAGATTGCATACCATCACAGCGTTTTCAAGGTCGAGACGGTGGGAGACTGTTATGTATCTGCAGTTGGCCTGCCTGAGCCAGTTGACAAGCACGCTGTCATCGCTTGCAAATTTGCTCGTGATTGCTTGAAGAAGATGAAGGAAGTAACGCTGAAGCTGGAAGTATCGTTGGGCCCCGATACCGGAGATCTGGATCTAAGGACAGGAATTCACAGGTAAGGCCCTCGAATCAAGCTACTCTTCCTTTCCACACCAGATTTCGATCCAACGCAATAACGTACAATCTGTTATCGAAACTGCAGTGGTCAAGTTACTGCTGGTGTCCTTCGTGGAGAAAGAAGTCGCTTCCAACTTTTTGGTGATACCATGAATACGGCTGCTCGGATGGAACAGAGTGGCGAACAAAATCGCATCCAGCTATCTCTGGCCACTGCTAACATGCTGATCGAGGCTGGTCTTGCGCAGTGGATCATGCCCCGTAGTAGCAAGATTTTTGTTAAAGGCAAAGGAGAAATGCAGACTTACTGGTTGCGAAAGTCAAGGGCTCGAAAGCCTAAAGGGTCCAACCTGAAGAGTGATGTGTCAACGCTGGCTGAGTTGGTCGAAACTGACGATGAATCCGATAGCATCGAGGACGTCAGACTCGGACTCGATGTTGACCACAATGACGGAATGACCAAGATCGAACGTCTCGTGGAATGGAATGTGGAAGTCTTGGCTCCACTCTTGCAGCAGATCATCGCCTCTCGGGGTGGTTTAGTGAACAATATCGCAGGGCTTTCCAATGCAGAACACGAAATTGGAAAGGGCAGTGGCACGGTGTTGGATGAGTTCACTCCTATCATCCCGTTGAAGCGATTTGAAGCTGAGGACCTCCGTACGCGTCGAAGACCTAGCTCTATCAATATCGGAGATGAAGCCAAGTCTCAGTTGAGGAGTTATCTGACTCAAATTGCCGAAATGTACCAAGACAATCCATTCCACAATTTTCACCATGCGAGTCACGTCACTGCTTCGGTGAAGAAACTTCTGACGCGCATCGTGAAGGTGGGGGAAGGAAATGGTCTTGCTGTCAGCAGTCAAAGATATCCAGCTGCCGATGATGAGACGAAACTTGCTGATCTAGTTGGGCATTCGTACGGTATTTCATCCGATCCGTTGACGCAGTTCGCCGTGTTGTTTTCTGCCATTATCCATGATG
>JAAMXS010007414.1:0-10066 GCA_019693525.1 Cylindrotheca fusiformis | reverse complement strand
TGCAATGGGCGATATGCTCTACCAAGTATTTCCGAGGAAGGTCGCTGACATGCTCAAATTAGGTCAAAAGGTTGAGCCGTAAGTAGAACTGGGCTACCTGCCTGGCTGGTATTGTGTTCTTTCGAGATGGTCTCGTGTCTAACGACTTCGACTCGTTTTCGACGAACAGGGAGAATCACAACAATGTAACTGTGTTCTTCAGTGACATCATTCGCTTCACCGATATTTCGCGTGCACTATCGGCGGGCAAAGTTTGTGACATGTTAGACCGTCTCTACCTTGCTTTTGATGAATTAGCAAGAAAGCATGAAATATTCAAGGTGGAAACAATTGGTGATGCATGGATGGGTGTGACCAACTGTATGTTTCCCTCGTCTTGTATGTGATCCAAGAAAAGTAACAGTGCCTGACCTAACTCCTTGTTGTTGATTCAATAGTGGAAGGTAACCAAAAGGACAGTCATGTTAAACGAATTGCACAGTTTGCTGTCGACGCCGTGGAAGCTGCTAGTAAGGTGCTGATCGACGAAGATGACCCGTCAGCCGGCTTCGTGCACGTTCGAGCAGGTTTCCATTCTGGAGAAGTTGTGAGCAATGTGATCGGTTCGTTGAATCCAAGATACGGCTTGTTTGGCGACACTGTAAACACCGCCTCACGCATGGAAAGTTTGTCAGTCAGCGGAAGAATCCAATGTTCTGCTGCTGCAGCCAAGCTTCTGATGAAGCAAGCACCAGACTTTCCGCTTCGAAGGCGAGGCAAAGTGTCTGTGAAGGGTAAAGGTAGCATGACCACCTTTTGGGTTGGAGAAGGCTTTATCCAAGATTCCACCACTGAGATCTTTGATGAGAAGCCAATGGTAGGTTTTCATGAAGACTCGAAACTCTCAACGACGTCTGCATCGCGCATCAACATGGATGGGTCCATCGAACCCGCGATATGCCAGAGGAGTGGATACTCTTCAAGAGACAAGGAGCGACAAAGATCTCGATCTGTCGACAGGCAATCCCAAGGCGTTGCCAAGAAGCAGCTTCGGCAAGGCAAGCGTCCTGCTACCAATTTGTGGCAGAATAAAGTTTATCACAGACAGGTACTATCTCGGGTCGAACACGATCCAGCTTTCGACGAGGAGAAGAAAGATGGGGAGTTGATGTTTTGTGGTAGCTACTCCTCCTTGTAGTCGGGCCTTGTAAGAATTTTGTGTATACTTTCACACTGCTTTTTTTGCGGCGCATGGCTCAAGTCTGATTCACAAATAGCTTTGATGGAAACAGTCCACAACCACTATCAGAGGCACCATTCAAACGGCTAGGAGAGAGTGGCGCTATCGTGTACTCTATCACTTGCATTGGGAATCCCGTTTGATCCAGGCTTCATTCCATTGTGCTGCACAGTGTTGGCCAAAACGAGCTTGGAGCGATTACAACCCCTAAAATAAATCCTCATCATTGAGGCACAATTCACAGGTCTTGGAAACCCACCTCTGCTTTCAAAAGCGGCACAGTTTGCTTCCTATAGTCACCATCGAACGAATCGATTATCGTGCAATTCTTGGGTGGTTTGGCCTTTTTGGCATTGATGAATCCTCTGGCCCCACCACAGTGTGACGTCATACTTCTTGATCCTTTGGGGGAACAAGAGGGACAGTAGTATTTCGGGGCTGGCGGTTCCTCTAACAATAGAATCTCAGCGGGGAGGGGAACCCCAAAAGAAGTAATTCGAACCCTCCCCGTTAAGTTCAACACTGTCATTTGTGTCATCGCAAGCATCATGCTAGTAGTATGTCCACAATTGAGCAATGGAGTGACATTGAGAAGAGCGTCAGGTCGAATATACGGAAGATCCGTGATCGACGATGCCAGCACCGAACAAACGTTCGTCATTCAATGGTGGCCGCGGTGGTGGTGCCAAAAAGACTTTTTCCTGGATTCTCGTACTCCTTGTCTGTAGTACTGTAGGCTTTCTCCTGCACCAAGCTGTCAACTCCATTGAAGTGTTAGACACTTCTGAGGCTCAACGATTACGGCAGAAAATCGAAGAAGGAATGGGGAGACTCAAGGAACTGCAGGGTGGTGTTTCTGGTGGACCTCAGGATACGAATGTCTACGATATGGAGCAAATGAAAACAGCTGTCCAAAATTTGTTTGGAGACCTTCCAGCAGATTCCACCGATACGCAAATGCGACCCACCATATTGCAACATTTGATTCGACGCAAAGGAAGGGTGTCTTTGGATCGTCATGACATTGTCCTGGCAACCCATCTGTCAACCTCCAAATTCAACCAGTTGTTGGTACAGCTCAAGTATTGGAACGGGCCAGCGTCCGCAGCAGTGTACATCAAAAGCACGAAGGATATTGATGCCTTTTTCAAGTTCGTAGATGAGCACGAATCGTCACTGCAGCAAACATCCTTTCACTTAGTCATGGAGCGAACTACAAAGTTGCCCTATCCATTCAACATATTGCGACAAGTGGCTTTGGAGGCCATTGAAACGTACTACTTTGTGACTATGGACGTGGATTTAATTCCTCTCCCCCAAGACTGTCATGGAGCATTGGTATCAACACTTCCCAGTCTCAAAGATACGAAAAGTACCCTATATGTGCTTCCAGCATTTTCACTAGTGACGGAACGGAATGAAAAAGTGGCTAGCGAAGATCGATTGCCCCATAATCGGACAGAGGCCATCCAATCAGCCAAACAGAAGAAACTGATACAATTTCAAAAGAAAAAGTCGCCAGGAGGACACGGCCCTTCCAGATATAGTACATGGTTGGCAGATAAGAATGAAGCGTCGCCATATGCCTATCCGATTACCGTCTCCCGAGCCGAAACTAGAAAGTACGAACCGTACGTTCTTGGTTTCAAACCTGGTATCCCAAGATACTGGGAGGGTAAGAACCATGAGTGTATCATGCCTATTCTAGTTTTTCGTCTTACGTTTGTTGTTCTTGTTTCAGACTTTAGAGGCTTTGGCCGGAACAAGATTAGTTTCTTGTATGAAGCCTATTTGGCAGGTTACAACTATGCCGTCCTCTATGACAGCTATTGTGTACATTTGGATCATCCTCTTGATCGCCATTCAGACAGGGTCAAACAATATAATATCAGCTACAAGGTATGGGATGAGTGGCACGAGGACTATGTATGGCCACGATATGGAAAGATGAAGTGGGATGCTTAGCAAGAAAGTATTTCAATTCATTGCACGTTGTTCCTAGTGGTCAGGTCATGGCCCGTTGCCTTTTTGATCGATGCAGTCAACAACAAGTAACATAGACTAGGTTACATTGCTGGCACGGCGAATTAGGTTGCTCTGACCGAGGGCTAAAGTGCACCACGAGAATGTCCCAGGTACATTGCGCAGTCAAGAAGTCAGAATACCAAGATTAGCCATGATCCTGGTGCTAAAAAGGCTATGCTGTGACCTTGGAATTCTCACGCTCATTTGAATTGCGGGGTCAGAATGTCACAAAAAATCACTTATCACTGAATACGAGAGACTTGCATCTGGCTTGATAATCTCAGATCGTCAAAATTGTGAGCTAATTCATTGTGCTTTTCTAGTATTCTACAGTATCCCTTTCCTGGCTTATTTTAACATCGCCATATTACAAGCTCGTGATTCAGCTGGCCGCGGGATTTAATCTCCTTCATGTAATGCACATACTCTGTAGTAGGATTTAGTAGTGCGCACCTTCAACGCTTGATGAAGTTGGCTCTTTTTCAATCATCATCAGTCATTTGCACGCATTCACAAAAGCCTGGTGGAGACGAATAAGCTTGACAGAAATGTGCTAATGTAAGAGAGCTCTAAAAGTGAGACAAATTCGTCGCATCGAATATGAAACTGCCGCAGCTGCTACTTCTCGCTGCGATAGTTGGGGCACTTGTTTGGCCGTTCGTGTTTTTGCAAGAGAATGCTGGAGCTTGGGAAGTTGAGACGAATGCGAAAGTTGAGCTTCTAAGACACACGTTGGAAAAAAAAACCATAGCATTGCGGACACTAGAACAGGGCAAAATGAATGAGGGAAACAATAGTTCAGACGATGAGGATCCCTCAGATCTTCCCACCGATGACTTGGGTGCTCTTAAAGAAGCGGTACATAAAGTCTTGGACACGCTTCCAGTCAATCACAACGATACCCGATACAAGCCTTTGATTCTCCGCAATTTTATTCGCCGAAGAGGAAGTGGTCTAAACAAGACTGATGTCGTCCTGGTAACCCAGATGAATGCAAAGAAATTCCCCAACTACCTGATCCAAATAGAGAAGTGGAACGGCCCTGCATCAGTCGCGATCTACATCAGAGGACCACACGACGTTAACAGGTTTTTCTACTTCTTGAACAGGAAGAAAAATGCTCTAAGCAAGACTACATTTCACCTTGTCGTTGAAAGAACAAAACTTTCCTACCCCACCAACGTTTTGCGAAATGTGGCGCTGGAGGCAGTTGAAACAAACTATTTCGTCGCCTTGGATGTCGATCTGATACCTTATCCCCAAGACTGTCATGACAAAATGGTTGCTGTGCTTCCGAAACTCGATCTTGAAAACAAACCAAAAACTCTTTATGTCCTTCCAGCATTCTCAGTTTTTCCAAAAAAGTACAAGAATTATGCAAAGGAGAGTATGTTGCCTTCAGACAAAGAGGACGTCAAGAAAATGATCAAGAACCAGACTATGGGTCAATTTTGGAAAAGGTACGCAATAAGAGGGCATAAATCAACTCGCAACGAGATATGGTTGAAGCCTAGCACGGAGGGAAAACCTTCCTATGAAATATCTATTACTTTCGAGGACAGCCTGTACTACGAGCCCTACGTGTTAGCCACTAGACCAGGTATTCCAAGATATTGGGAAGGTAAGATAAAATTACCCACCGACATTCGCAACACATCTTTGAAGTCTCACAAATGTTACTTTACTGTTTATGCCCTCCAGACTTCCGAGGGTATGGTCGGAACAAAGTGAGCTTCAATCACGAACTGTTCCTTGCAGGATACACCTATGAGGTCCTTTATGACTTTTTTTGCGTTCATTTAGATCACCCGCTGGACCTAAAACTAAGAAACGCTAACCAAGACGAAGCCTGGAAAACCTGGCGTGACTTTCAAAGTGACTATTTGTGGGTCAAATACAATCGCACAGGTGCCGAAGATCGGGAACCCAACAAGGAGTAGGCAGAAGCCACTCTCTACTCGATCATTTCGCAAGTATGTTTATCTTCTGTCATAACAAGATATAGGCCTTGATAATTGTGACGTTGCGTTTCTGCGGCGATGACTCTATACTAAGACAGGAATTGACTTCAGTATCGCAGGCAATCGACTGAACCAACTCAAATCTGCAACCACCTTGAATGGGCCAATTGATGTTCCATTGGTACCGTTTGTCCTTTAACTTTAGTACTACAGCCATCGGTGACATTGCCGAGACCCAGTCTAGTAGTTTCCACTATTTAGTGCTTCTTGTACAGTAACTAGTAGTCGGCAGTGGAAAAGTCAAGGAAGACTCCTGCTTTGCAACTACTGATCAGTCGAACATGGGAAACAATCACATGACAAACAATCCACAACATGATGCCATCACCAACTATCCACAATTGTCGCTGGTTGGATGTACAGTAACCCACCAGTAAAATAAAACTGTTACTACTTTTCTTCAAACATATTAGTCTCTTGTGACAACCCTTCATCGCAGGGGTACTATCCAAGAGAGAACGAGACGATTGCAATCGCAATGGCCAACGGAGGAGTCCAAAGCCAAGAAACAGAACTTGAGGATACAGTAGGAGCAGCAGTAGGAGCAGCAGCAGGGCACTGGTCTGTAACATTCAATGTGCAAGGAGGCTCAACCGAAGGCACGTCAAAAACAAGATCGTATCCCGCGGCCACCCAATCGTCCGATCCCCGTCCATTGTAAAGGTCTCCTTCGAATCCATTATTCAACAGGACCTCAAGGGCATTGGAGGCTCTCGCTCCGGTCCCTAGTAAACGAACCTCCAAGTCAGGCCGGAAAATGGAAGGATGCATTGAAAGATCATGTCTCACTTACGACAGTATACCACAATGGAGCAAAATTCGCAGCCATCAAAGTCGGCAGGCGATGCACCGGACGATGAGCTGCCGAAGGAACCTAAGTTCTCTGCAAACGTAGCACCTTCGATATGTCCCAACGTGTCCCACTCATTTTGAGTACGGACATCCAATATGACATCGACTGCAAATCACAAAAATAATGCTTCAAGATTGAGAATAATCGTTGACAAGAACTGAGCTGCAAAATGGGTCCTAATAAACTCACATTGTCCAGCCTCAATTCCAGTTTTCAACTCTGTCATCTCAAGAATCTCGACACCTTCAATTGGCCTTGGCTGCCCGAGACCAGGAGGAGCGAGAAGTAGGCTGATCAGAGCAAAAAGTAGTAGAACCATGTTCATTTTCAAAATGTTTTCTCGTATTTAGGCTTGTTTGATATGTTGTTACGATAAGCCTGGTCACACAAGGTTTGCTGTTTTGACTGGTGAGGAACTACAGTAGAACTTATTATCATTTCAGCCAAAAGTATCTTATCTTGAGTTTCTCCAAAAACACCGCGGCTTTTTTCGTCATCGTGAAATATGAGTAGCCGACTCCACTACTTCCGCTGGAGCTAGCTACCATACCCTCCTGATCCTTTTTCTACTCTTTTAAAGTGAACGTCATTCTGAAGATTTCTAGAGAATGTTGATCTAGTAAAATGAAGTTCATGGCACTGCCCAATTGTCCAATACGTTACAAACTGAAAACGTCTTTCAGCCCACGTTTGAACTGCGCCTTTGTGATTGCATTGCTGCTCCCCTCGCTGCTCCCCACAAACAATCGGATACTTGCCGGAGTCAAGTCCATTTGAAAATGATCAATGAATCCATCGCGAAGTTCTTGTGTAGTGAGTGTACCGGTATTGCTGGAGTCAAAATCCCTCAACAATTCGTCGGGATCCAAATTCTTCATTTGTAGAGAAGCCTTCAGCTCTGCTCGTTTGAAAGCATGGCCGGTGTACCGCTTGACGGATGAGTACATTTCTTCTTGAAGGGCATTGATCAATTTTCCGAACAGAGGTTCTAATCCCTTGCGAAGATCAAACCCATCGTAGTTTGCAATCATTTTGAACTTGCCCTTTTCTTGTACCAGTGGTTGGAAACGGTCTCTCAACCCTTTTGCAAACCACCTCACATCCTCTTCCTCATTGAGCTTTACACCAAACATGTTCAAAAAGACAGTGTGTTCCTCGGGACTGTACATGATCCTATCGTCGAGAGTGCCAAAGAGCTCTGCAGTAGTTCCCATCTTTTCAGGCTTGAAGATTCGAGGATCCATCTCTTTCAGGTTGGGACTTATCTTGGGTAGAAAATCCATTTGATCAAGAACGTCTTTTTGGAGATCCAGACCCGGTGCTACTTCAATTAGCTCGAGAATCTCAGATTCTCCAGTTCGCTGAAAGACAGCACGTTCGGTCACATAGATGACGTTTTGACCTCGACGAACAGCTTCGTCTCCAGAAAATGTCGTTTCGTAGATTTCTGACACAAACTTCTTTACTTGGCCTTCTTCAACAATCTTCAAGGTTCCGTCTCCAGGCATGTCAAGATCAAGTCCTTTCGTAGTCAATGGCGTCATGAAACAGATATGCTGTGTAGACTGAGAGATATCCACAAAGCCTCCCGGTCCGGTAAGTCGGTCCTTTGACATTCGAGATACGTTGACATCTCCCTTTGCATTAATCTGTGCGGCTCCTAAGAAGCACATATCCAAGCCTCCACCGTCATAGTAGTCAAACATCTTCTCATCAGAAAGCAACATGAGCACGAACGTCATTAGACCACGATTCCTTGATATAAATTCAAAAGTATAGCAGACTTACCTGATTCATCTCCATGAGACTAGACGCATTGTAGGACGGGCCAAAGCTGTGACCTGATGCAGGGAGGCCTCCAAATACTCCTGGTTCTGTGCTGAGTGTGATGTAATCAAGCATTCCTTCTTCCGCAGCAACGCTGGCGACACCTTCTGGGAGACCAATACCCAAGTTGACAGTCTTGTTGGGCTGCAATCGGAAAAAAGCACGTCGCGCAATGAGCTTTCGACAGTTGAGAGCCATGGGCTGGATCTCATCTATCGAAGCTTTTAGTTCTCCCGTCAAGGAAGGGTTGTATCGCTCCAAATAGCTCATACCATGAAGAGTGTCGTGATCCTCTTCGTCCACTAGAACAACGCAGTCGACTAGAGGTCCTGGAACACCGACATCTCTTGGATTGATCGAACCGTTGGCAGCGATTCTCTTGACTTGGGCAATGACAATGCCACCACTGTTCTTTGTGGCAGCAGCAGTGATCTTCTGGTCGCACAGCAAGGACTCGTGCTCTAAGGAAACGTTCCCCGAAGCATCGGCAGTAGTACCCCGGATGATGGCCACATCGATGGGTAGTGCCTTGTACATGAGGTTTTGTTCTCCATCAATCGTGATTTTCTGCACCAATTTCTTGTGCAGTGGACTCTGTTTTGCCGCTTCATTGACCGCACCTCCTGTGATATCCGGGTCGACATAGGTACCGAGACCGATATTGGTAATGTGGCCAGGCGAATGAGTCGACTGGCTTCGAATCATGCGGGAGATGGATCCCATGGGGAGTGTCCAACTCTCGATCTTGTTCTCCAAGGCCAACTTTGCGACCATGGGCACTTGTCCGTAGTGACCACCGATCGATCTTGCGAGCATGCAGGTTCCGTCTTCTTTTTCTTTTCCCAGGTGAGAAAGACCCTTCATTCCCCAATCACCTGGACCTCCTCCAAAGAGCAAAGTCAAATTTTTGGGTGAGGAAGTGTTTTCGAATCGCTCACCGAGCGCTTTCAGGACCGCCTCGGGGGCACCCTGTGCCACAAAGCCGGTCACCGTCACCGTGTCGCCATCGCGAATCAATTCCACCGCATCGGATGCGCTGACAATCTTTTGCTCGAGCCGTTGTGGCATGGCGCCCTTAATGTTCTTGGCCAGCGTTGTACCACTGGCGCTGACGCCATCTTGAGGATTACCTTCAAGGCCACCTCCGAAATAGCGTTTGAAACTGAAGCATCGAGTCGCTCCTCTTCCATCGAGGAGTGGGCAGGTCGATCCGACATGCCGAGAGACAATGGACATGGTCATTTGTCGATTCCTTGAATGTGTCAGAGCTGCAAGCCTCCCAGCTCTCCGAAGTATCATGGCATCAATCATCATGGGGGTAAGTTTATCTTTCTGTTCTTATGGAATGGTCGAAATAAAGCCAAATTGACCAACGCAAACGTAGTGTATTATCAAAACGAGAATTGGCACGTGACAAAGCTATCGGCACTTTGTCCTTCTCGTCTTTTTGTCCCAAGAGACTGTTGTTGTTAGAGAGTGCAAAGAACATCTACGGACGTGTTGGATGAGAACTCCAATGTCAAGTCCTGAATCGTTTTGGGAGGGTTTTCTGTCATATTGGACGTTTGTCCATTATAATGATAGCTAGCTGCTGTGCAGTATTCTGCTACAGCTTCTCGACATTAGGCTTCGCATTGAAGGTTCGGACGTGGTTTCCTATTGAAGATTCTCCTGAGGTCGTGTTTTAGTCCTATGAGTCGATTGCTTGATGAATTCTTCCTTATATTTCGCATCCCAACATTCACATATTAGAATGGACTCAAAATGTAGCTCAATCAATTGGTAGTAACAACGATCCAAAAATCTTATCATTGATCGAAACCTATCATCATCTCTCTCAACTCTCAATCTAGTAGACATTGGCTATTTTTATCAGTCGTTAATAAGTGTTCGCCCTGGACGTGCGCAGGGTAGTGGTACTACTAATTTTTTTGTCACGATATACATATACAGTAGGTGTTGCGATTTAACGATACCCTGTGTCATTTCGAGATCATATCGTTATTTCGAAAATATCGGTATTGTTCTGGGGGTGTGGGGGCTTGCCCCCACAAATAATGGGTGTCTGGGGGCTTGCCCCCAGCTTTTTTTGGGGGTCTGGGGGAATCCCCCAGCGGGTTC
>JAAMXS010007245.1:0-16540 GCA_019693525.1 Cylindrotheca fusiformis | reverse complement strand
CCAACAGAGGATTATCTATTCAATTCCGGTATGTGCTGTACGCAATACCGGATTTCGGGGAACACAACCACCTGATCTCACGAGACGTGCACATCAGACGTGCCATTGAGAATGGGAGTTGAACAAGCAGCTACTGTACGTTGGAGTCGAATCCCCAAAGCAAATCCCCACTCCCTTAACCATTACTGTAAGTTTGCGGTCTACCAAATACTACAGGTTCGTACTCTTTACACTCAACAGGATAGCCGTCGTGCTTTCCTACTATCAGCTGCAACTAGACCTCAGCTTCCAGCTGGCTCTGCCAGATGCCGTGGATCTTATAATTATAAATCATTTTATTCTATAGTGGGAGCCGCAGGATATGGCCAAGACTGAAGTGGTTCTTGGCCAGAAGCAACGACTATCTTCTCCACCAATTCACTATTCCGGATCATGGAATCCAATAAAGTTTGCTTTGCAACCTGATCGTTTTGCTTTATTATCCGAATAAACTCTTCGAACTGATACTCATATGTAGTCGTTTTCTCAATACTGTTATTGTCTTCCAATCGATGATAGTGCTTTTCCACTGTGCCACTTGGCTTCAGTGCTATTCGGTGGTACACAAAGGGAAACAACACATTGTCATACTGTATTCCGCCCTTGGTACCTTCCAGAAAAATGGACCACGACGGGAACTCTAGCTTGTCTTTGCAGGCGTCCATTGAAATCCGAACCAACTGTTGATCTTTGCTCCTGACAGTTAAATTGGCATGCATGTGGGACGGCTCCATGGTCACGTGATCGACGTTGATGGTGGTAAAGTCCGCAGTAGTACCCAAGTAATAATGCAACTCATCCACTAAATAACACCAACGATCCAACAATTTGATGCGGGCCTTGTCACCATGCTCTGGTAGAAACCATGTGTGCTTTGCATCAAACAAAGAAGCCGTCAGAGAGACTTGTTGTAATTCTCCCACAGAAACAGGGTCCTCAGATGCGGATAGCAGTAGCTCCTTCACTCGTATTGCCGCTGGATGATAGCGCCAGTGAAAGGCTTCAAACACAATTCGATCCACCTCGCGACTGAGGGTAGCCAAGATTCTTGCTTCTTGGGTTGAAAATACCGCTGGCTTTTCCAACAAGACATGTTTCCCATGTTCCAATGCCAATTTGGCAATCGCAAAATGCAATTCCGAAATGACACCCACATAGACAACATCAATGTCGGGATCTTGAACAAGTTGCAAGTACGTTTCGTGGACGACAGGAATGCCGTGTTTGTGGGCATATCGTCGCGCCTTGTTCCCATCCCGTGCCGCGACAGCCTGAATCCTAACATTATTATTATTATTACTGGCATTCGTATACTTGGAGGCAGGCCAAAGGACTGCAAATTTTGCAATGTTGGATGCTCCAATGAGGCCAAAACGAAGTGACGATACTGTCGTCGGATCCTCGGTGGTGGCCTTTGTGGCAGCTGGGAGTATTCGCCACAAACGCCGGCCCATTGGAATACAACTTCCGGCATAGTAGGCCAACACAGCAATCGCAGCGACAGTAATTGAGATAGATAGTGACACCATCATTCCTTTGATTGCTGGGGTATTGTTGGTCCCATGTTGATATTGAATGATACTAGCTTGGAATCTGAGCAACAATAGAGAGGTGTGGGGGTTTTCATCCCAATCGCACAGTTTTTCCCCAACATCGCACAGTATTTCCCCAACATCGAACAGTATTTCCCCTACATCGAACAGTATTCACCCCCTCCCCCCTAGAACCGTTGCGCTAACAATGGCAATTGGACCTAGGGTGATGTAGATGAAACGAGGAATGATTGAAGCATCACCTGTATGATTGGATGATTATTTTAGGATTTGAAAACACCTTTTCCACAGTTTTCATGGAAAAGCCTGGTTGACACTCGATTGATGCTTTTTCAATCACGCATGGTAAAGAATATAGGTGATGTCGTTCTTGGCAATGACCGTTTGCCAATTCAACCAACTCCGAACCCTACTTTCAAACGTGTACGTAGAGAATCACCTGCCCGTTGGTAGGTTCCACGTAGAACTTTCAGTTGAATCGTAAAATGCACGTGTGGCACGCGCTTTATTCTCTTTTTCGCCGCTTTTATGAAAACTATACCTTTCTTCTTCCACTGACACTTGCAGTCATAAAGTGAGGAGAGGGGAAAGCTCACATCCAGATTCGTTTTCGTCTTCTGTTTGTGTTGATGTCATGGTGGTGGTTCTGGTAACGCTACCTTCCACCAAAAGTACGTATTTTTTAAAATTATCTCGATGATTGCACACAAAAGGAGGTGTTGTTATGCTTGTTGAATGATCGTAGTCGTGATACTTTTCCTGACGTTCTTTTCGTCAACAGAAGACTGACTGAACGAGCCGAAAAGAGACTGAGTATGTCAACTTCCAGACAATTGCTTCGGATGATCACTCCATCCTCCAAGGTAGCGAATGCCTTGGAATGGCGCAAGGCCACTGGCGGTGCCATTTTGTCCCTTGACATTCATAAGAACAGTATTGATCTGGCCATTGGTTCCCATCCATCCATTGAACACACCGCGACGACTCTGGATCCTATTCCACTCTGCAACAAGGGAAAGGTCTCCACACAAGATAAGGAAAACTTGGCAGACATTATAAAGACCAACAAAATCTGTGGAATTGTGGTGTCCTGGCCACTCCAAGAAGGAACGGGACGAATGGGGGCTGCCTGCGGACGGGTCTTTCATACCCTGGAGGATCTCTTGAAGGATTCCAACTCGAACATTCTTTCGAGCATGAACCACAAACCGATTTGTTTATGGGATAGCGAACATCATGCCCAGAACGTCGAGCAGGAAGATGAGTGGGGCCGGAGTGCCGCCTACTGCCGAACGTCGTCCAAGACGATCCACAAAGCTTCCGAGGAACAGTACAATCAAGATGCAAATATTGTAGCTAGTGAGGTCTGGGACGACTTTATGCACAGTCATTGGCCTGAACTAGCCCACCAACAGGAAACGTCCGAGAACGATGATGAAGAATCTGATACGGATGATTATGACAACGATCTCATTGTCGCCGATACGTGATCGATATAGAAAGGGGGTGGAATCGACTGCCTCGTAGAAGAATGTATGACTATGAAATAGTAGTAGGGTAGAATCTGCTTAGATGTTCTAGTCTTTTCCTTTATGCACCAATAGTCTGGCCATACCAGTTGGATGTGGATGCTGGAAACACAGCGATGGCACAATTATTAGGTGTCCTAACACTTTTCGCAACCTCTCGAGTACTACGTGTCTTTCTTTCATTCTTCAAACTAGAAACATGTTGAATTGAATAATAGCCTCATGGCCTTGCGTTATGGCCTTGCGCCTTCGAATTCTCTATTGTCTCTAGTCATCTGTGTGTCCAGCACGTATCGCAGCGACAATGTCTTGCAATGACTCTGTCATCCAGAAATTGTCGTAGAGACATTTCCATTTATTAGTTAGTTCCAACCATCCACCACAAATACTGTACGTACGTGCCTTGTACCAAAAAGACGTTATCAAATCATGAGAATTCTTGAGATCCAAAAAAAGGATTCGTACGCACGATGGGTACACATTTGCCTTCCTCGTCTGTGTCTACGTCTGTTCGTAATTGACAGTATAAAATCTACGAGGCCAATTTCGAATCCAGAAAAAACGCAAGAGGAAAACGAAAACTCCATCTCACAATCTTCAGACAAGCAAGCAACGAGGATCAGACAATCCAAAGTTCACGACAATCTCAATTTTCCATTCTCACAGGAGCTTACAGATTGCAAACATGGCATCAAAAACCACTCCTCTACCACCTAAAGAAGGAATTGAATTCGAAAATCTTCCTTGGAACCTGAATCTTCCCAACGAGCATTCCTATATCCACCTGACTACGGAGAGTGGGGAATGGACGACCGAGCACTACGATCCTTCCACCGACAAGGGACTGCTCTTTGATTCTGTGAAGCAATTTTCCGAGGCGACACTTCCTGTCAGTCCATCGACTACGTCCCTGAACTACGGAACGACGATCTGGGAAGGGTTGAAATGCTTCCGCGACAAGGATGGAAACGCCATTGTCTTTCGCCCCGATCGGAACTTTCAAAGATTTGCGAATGGCGCTGAACAAATGTGCCTTCCAAAGCCTTCGAGGGAGCTATTCTTGAGGGGAGTCCAACACGCTGTTCAACAGAACTCGCATCTCATTCCTCCCTATGGTGAAGGCATGAAGTTGTACATTCGACCCATGCTTCTCGGTAGTGGTCAACAACTTGGTCTGTATCCAAGCCCTCAATTCAGTTTACTGTTTTATGTATCTCCAACGGTATGTTTTACCTTTGTGTATGCTTGTAAAGTAATTTCTTTGGCCATACAATCTCACATTTGACTCAACCATTTTTGCATATGTAGGGGAATTACTTCAAGAATGCCACGGGAGGACTCAACATTCATTTGGAGACTCGTCGTTCCCGTGCGGCTCGTGGAGGATTGGGTGCCACAAAGTGTGCTGGCAATTATGGCATTGCCCTCAAACCATTGATGGACTGCAAAAAGGAGGGTTTCATGGACAATCTGTTCCTCGAACTAGAGACGTACAACAGTAGCGGCAGTTTGGAGGGAGCAGTCTTGCAAGAAATGAGTGCGGCCAACGTGTTCTTTGTCCTTAAGACGGGTGAGATTGTCACGCCCTCCTTGGATCGTGGCACCATTTTGCCGGGTGTCACTCGCGAGTCTGTCATTACGCTGATCCAGGACTTTTCGGATGAACTCAAGGAGGCCATGAAGGAGAGTACGGGTCAAGAAACAATCTCTGTTTCGTCTCGGGATGTGACCGTTGGAGAATTGAGAAATGCTACCGAGGGTAAGCATATGAATTGAGAAACAAGGAGTGATGTTGTATAAAAAATCAACTAACTTTCCCCCCGCTTGTTGTCCATAGCGTTTGCCACTGGAACTGCGGCCGAACTCGTCCCGATTGCACGGCTGGCTACAGGAAAAGACGAAGAAGAGTTTGAGGTTTCCTTTGAACATGGTCAAAAGCTTCCCGGTGGGCCCGTGACTACCGCTCTATTGACCCTTCTTCGTCAAGTTATGGTGGGAGACAAGAAGAGTGCCGGAACCGAAGGATGGCTACGTGATCCATTTGCTTCCCCGAAAGAATTTTGCAAAGAATGAAAAACGATGCCATGGCTTAGGACCTTCTGCTATTGGAGCAGTGTAGCTAGAGAGATTGTCATGTGAATGGATGGCATTTATTGAAAGAAGTATACGTATAGTACGCTATTTTTTTGGAGATTATATCTGAGTTTCTGTTTGAATGCGAGTAGTCATTGTTCATGGTGTCGTCATGCTTCTTCCAAAACTTGGATATGGAGAGAGTTACGGAGACAAGAAGTGTACGCATTTCCCTACCAGTTCGATCTTTTCAAAACTCCACTTCGCGCCAAACTGATTTGCTGTAAGATAACAAGGGTGTTACTTTAGCGCTGTTTCAGAACAATCAATGATTACTTTTCTGCGTTGCGAAGGGTACCAATCGTGATTTACCAGAACATTTTGATGATTTCCCACACAACAGCCTAAGGTCATTGCCGCCAGAATCCAGCATTTTTTGTGGTGCATAAAATATTCACATAATCATTTTCGTCTTCGTCGTTTGCACATCCAAGATATAACCAACCAACGAGACCATGCCGATACAAGCCAAGAGGGCACCCAAGCCCGAGATTGACCTCAAGTCGCGGCTCTGCTTCTATCGTACCAAAGACAATGCTTCGATTCTATGGCCTGCAGTCTCGTTCGACTCGTTTGATGAATACATGAAGTACTTCCAAGACGAGATCGACATGAATCTCCGAACGAAGATTGCAATCGAATGGTTTGATGTTCTCAAGGGAATCAAGGGAATGTCTACCATCCTTCGAACACTTGGAAAGCCAGTTGCAGAGTACGTCGAAGTGGAAAATGATACCCCCGAGGTACTGTACTACCTGGACGTCTTGGAGCATGTGGTATCGAGTCAAGCCTACGACCCCAAGGCCTTTGCAAGCAATGACGAGTACCTTGAATTCATGAAAGCTCTCTCCGAGTCGGAAGAAATCTTTCGAGGAGCTTGCCCAAGCGAAAACTCGTTCTACAACATTGGGTTGCAAAAAGTCACGGAGGTCAATGAAGGGAACGTGGCAGGATCAGATCGAGAAATGGAGGATGCTTCGCTGCAAAATCCTCTTGTCGAGCAACAAGAAACTCCAGCAGACCACGACATGCAGGATTTGGCTTCTTGCGATGAAGCCAAGTCTCCAACTGAACCACGAGATGTCGAGCAAGCCGTCGCTGCAGAGCAGCCTGCTCCTCCTGCTGAATTGCCACCAAGCAGCACCGATGCGTCTCCCATAATGACAGAGATGAACAACTATCCTCGTGCCAATGACGCAACACCCAGAACCCGCAACCAATCTTCCTCGTCTGCTACTGTTGTTTCGACTGACACATCAACTTGCGACCAGTCCTCACCAAAATCCGATAATCGGTGGCCCTTTGGTGATTGTGACCCAGATGTCAACGAATGTATGTCGGCAGACGAGATTGGCTTTGCCATGGTGATGGCAGGGATGAACAGGCTGAAAAGTAGGGATGGCGAGAAGCTTTTTTTGTTCCCTAATGTGACCCTAGAGGCCAGCATTCGTGGGGAGACAAGCTTTTCCTTGGAAGAACTGGTAGCCTTTGTGAAAGCGCGCAATTATTTCCAAAACACGAATCGAGACCTATTTTCGGCAGTTTCCAACTCTCCACAAAACAAGGGGCCAAGTCCTGAGCCAAGTCCCGTGAAACGGACGCCAAACAAAAAGATGGCAACGAGAAAAGGAACCAATGCCAAGAGAGCAATCTCCAAGAAGTCGACCTACACGAAAACTCCTCCTAAAATGCGGACTAGATTTAGCCCGAGACGCACTCGTACCAACAAGCCCAGACAGAAGTTCTTGCCTTCAGATCCATTTTATGAATTCAGCCGTCTGATCAAGGTGCTGAAGAATTCCATGGGTTGGAAGTATTGCAATGGGGATCTCTATTCCAATTGGCTGTACATCCGTGGGGATTCCGAATTGGGAAGATATGGAGAGCTAAATGTTGACTTTTTCCGAGAAGACGAAGATGTTGTGAAGTACTGCGTGAAGCACAACTACAAACAAAAATATCATGATCTTTTGGAGGAAGCAGCCCGAAATGAGGCTGCGAACTTTGTAACTCCTCGACGAGGGCTCCACCGGTAAATCTGCTCGACGATGTGAATGTAGTCTGTAGTGATGAAGTAACGTCTATTCTTTTTAAGCATAGATCATTGTAGACCTATGAGTATGCTACCCTTGCTACCAATCACGTGGGCTTGGCCAGCGAGTCACGAGTTGTCTGTTCTTCATCAAGAGCGGTCGGATGAAAGACGATGTGCGCTTCCTACATACTGTACTGGGAAACGTCAGCTCGAAAATGGCGGGAAGAGCATGGGACTTGAGGATGATACACTGCTGCTAGTGGTGGAAGCTTCTGAATTTGGTTGTTGCAAAGTAGAAGACCAACAACCAAAGTAGAAGACCAATATCTGGTGGTGCCAAAGTGGCGCAATATCGAACGCTAGTCGGGATAGAATGATCAAACAGCATCACGGCGAATGGGAAGGGCAATACACGCGGTGGAATGGCTGTATCTGTGGCAACGTACATCCGCATCCAGTCGAAGTGTTCTGGATACAATGTGATGGCCCCTGCCAAGCTTGGCACAATGTTAGACCGGAGTGTGTTGGGATCGATTCTGTTGATGCCGAGCGGCTAGAAAACTGGTACTGTCAGGTATGCTATCAGAAGCAACGGGACAGCCCTGTCCTCTGCGCCTTTTTGAAGCTCCCAGAACATTTGATCTACAACATTTTGGATTTTGCCGCATCTGGAGCAACCAAAGTCCATGTCATAAACATATTGTCAGTCACTAGCAAGTTTTTAAACCACACCGTGGAAAACAGACCATGGGATGGCGTGTGGGGTATACTCTTTCGCCGTGATTTCGCATCAAAAGAAGTGCTCCAAGGCCGATCAAAACGGGCTAAACGTCATCACAATGCACACGCACTATCGAGCTACAAGGCAAGAGTTGAAGCTCTTTATATAAGCATGTGTCAAAGAACAGAAGATGCTCATATGTCCCTACTTTCAATGTTAGATTCTCGTCAAACGCCACTGTCCGTTGTGAGACTGCGACGCCACATGGCGGATGGAGTATTAATCAATCGGCGATCCCAAGCAGGGAGGACATTCCTACATGAATGTTGTACAGCAGATTACGTCGATGCACGAGTAGTTCTTCAATGTGTCAGAGAGCTCGTGAATGTATACGGAGCAGATCCGAACATGTTTACAAAAGGAGAAAGCGATGGCGATCGGCCACCCCTGTTCTTTGCAATTTCCCGTCTAATGCCGACAGTGGTAGCGGCCCTGTTAGATGCAGGCGCTTCAATCCATTTGAAAGTGAAGGGTCACTTCCGGCTGGTATCTGATCCATCCATGACAATTTCTGGGATATATACGCCATTGGAGTTTGCCCTCAAACTGCAAGAGGCGGAAAGGAGTCAACAGCGCCCAAAAGGCTTGTCTTTTTATTGGACAAAAAGGCTTCACGAATGCGTAAAAGTGCTTTCGATTGAGGCAAAGAAAACCAGTACAAGTAATGTTCTTTAGAATTGAATACAATATTGAGTGGGAAAACAACTTCTTCTCGATTTGGTCTAGCCGAATCGAGATTGTTGGAAGATGAAGACAAATAGACGTTCGCACAGGCATCAAACTCATAAGGACCTCAAACCCCGTTAAACGAATATGGTGTTATTACAACATAAAACTATGTTACAATAGCTCTTAGGCAGCTGCGGCAGATACAGTCAACTCGGTTGCCAGCCATATCACATTCTTACAAAATCCGGCCCAATATTTTCGACATATCCTTTCCCCAGTCAAGTCCACTATTCGCATTGTAGCAAGAAGCTGTCGAAGAAACCTGTCAGACTCGTCAACATTTCCCCTGTGTCGATGTATCATTGCCATATTGTTCAGTGTGCACAATGAATGGGTGGGATTGCAGCTTCTTGGTTCGCGCTGCTGTATTCTGTAGGAAATCCCGTAAAAGCGCAGGGCTTGTTCCAAATGACGGGAAGATCGATAGTGCAGTCCACAGAGGTGGTTCGCAATGGCAAGGTTGTAAATAGCAGCTGTGGAAATAATAGGAATAGTCTGATCTGATGAAAACGCTATTGCAGGACCCATGGAGATGAGAATGGCACTCTTACAAACAAATGACGCTCCAAGCATTCTTTCATTGCAGCAATCTAAATCAACGAAATTCATCTGGATGCCTTCTGAGGTAGGCTCTGATCGTGATGTTTGGGATGCTTGTATGGATGGAAGAATTTCCTTTGTCATTCTCACTGCAGAGCGAAAGGAAGATAGAGCTGCCCTGAACTCATTGCTCTGGAGGTGGTACACCCCACAATTGTTGAGAGCAGTTGCTTCGATGACGCTGATCATCATTTTGCAAGATAGTGGCCATGACTAACTCAAAGACGGGTTTGCTTGATTGAGTTAATAATGTCTCGAGAAGTGGTGGCGGTTATCGAAGTTCCAACTGCATTGAGGAGCAGAGTGCGAAAAAGTGGTGCCGTTCTATATTTAGATCGCGTCGTTATGACATGAGAGGAACTCGCAACTGTTTTCGAATGGTTCCTCGGACAGAAAGCAGGGTTCTACTGCCCCATTCCCAGAAATCTGAATCAATATGTATGTCGCCACAAAAGAAGTAGCAAACTGGTTTTCATAAGTGAGCGCCTTGACGGAAAAACAATTCCTCGTCAACGGACGCACTAAACTCGTTTCGCGGAGCTTTTGTGCCATGTTCTGGAAGTGGTGGCTTAATAGACACAATTACACACTTACAAGCTCACCAATATTTGATAAGAGTTTGCAGTTGTGATATCAAACTCTATAGTACCGCGACGGTTGTTAGAGGGACGACGATTGTTTTTGACAGGCCTGGCCTGCCACAGTGAATAAGGCTCGTCTCCTCCATATTTTGGACCGGAACGCCTTGACTCATGACATCTGTTGGAAAAAAACCAACTGTATACTAATAGTAGTATTATCTAAGATGTGGTCAATCTACGAATTTAGAACCAACATGCAGATCGGCACACAGCACATTTGTTATAACTAGGAAACTCTGTTCTGTTCTGTGCTTGCTTCTCTTGATGAATTTCAACTGCGTCGCTGTCCACCGGAATGCATGGTTTCGCTTCAGGCTGGGTCTCATCTATCCACTTCTTGATCTACAAAGGGACATACTTCAAAGCCTTCTTCAAGCTATTCACTATATGCCTGCTTTGGCCACACGATCTCTGTAAGGCAAGTCTTCGACAGGCAATCGCCATGCTTGCAGAACCAAAGATGGATTATGGCCGTTGCATTTATTGCGTCTTGTTCAGTTCCGTTTCGGCTCCGTCACTAGATCTTGGCGAAGACCTTTTTCGTGCATAGACCTTATCTATTAACCCAAGCATATCGCAGGAGAACGCACAAATGATTTATATGCCCGCCGGGGCTTCCAGAGGTGAAAAAACTTAGGCAGCTGCCGCACTACGAGGAGGACCGAGAACCAAGCACAGCACATTGCTCCTGAGCCCTGACCAATGTCCTTGACACTGCTTTCGCCCCTTCGCATCCAGTCGAGTCATTAATGAGTACATTTGCACCAGAATTTTTTTACTTCTCGATTGATTTTTCAGGCATCGATGAATCATTGCGACATTGTTTAGAATGCACAACACCAGCAATGGATTATAGCACGTTGACAATTCATGGGTCTGTATCTTGTAGGATACCTCATAATTTTGCAGCGCCTTTCTTAGATACCGTGGGGCATTTTTTCGAATGCCGTATAGTGATATGCAATGGCAAGATTGTAAATGGCGCATGAAGAAATCATGGGCAGCAAATGTGACTGTGTTTCTTTGGTAGTGTCATGGGAAAGAATAATAGCACTCTTGCAGACGTACGAGTCATCAGATATAATCGAATCTTTGAAACAATGACTATTTGATGATGCTTCAAGGTCAACAAAATCCATCCGCACGGCCTCTTCGCAGCCCCTACGATCAACATCTTGTTCAGATTGTGATTGTTGACGCAGCAACTCTTTCGTCTTCATCACCATGCACCCAAACGATGACATTGCTTCATAGTGACTGTTGTTCAGAAGGTGGTAAGCGCCGCTATTGTTTAGTGAAGCCACTTCATGAATTGTTGAGATGGTCATTATCGTGTTTCGTGTTGCAGGGTAGGCTGGATAGTATGCTGATGGTGGCTATCAAATGATGAGCCAAAATCGTTTCGGCAAGAAAAGCCTTTTGCGATTCTTGCGTGTTCATGTTCTGAACGATGTGACAACGTGTTCCAAAAACAGAGCCCGCCGCCATTGCCTTCTTTGAATTAACGACTGCTGTAGAGGGATAAATTCACACCTAATTGATCGGAAGAACTCTTAAATAATAACGAGGCTGCCATTCTTGCTTCACTCAGGCTTTCCCCCACCTCGTATGCCTTAATTTCTCTGTTTTGACGTAAGAAAAGAAGAAGAAAAAGGCTGAACTGTACTCACAGCTTGTAGCCAAAGCTGTCGGTCCCACCACGTGTGCAAACCTACTCCTCTGGCCGCCTTTCTAGTTTTTCTAACAATAAATCCCCGCCTGTATAGGAAGCCAGCTGCATTGTGTTGTTCGAGATGGCGCTAATTATTTACTGGCTTCTGTCTTCTTGATGTTACCACTTCGTAACAAAAGAGCGCTGAACTCAAATCCTTGTTCAGATCCGCCACTCGCAATTGCGGCAGGAAGTACGACATATATCGTGATCGAGACCGATCGTTATCACCGATGGCTGATGACGAGATTGGCATATCCCCGAGTAATATTTGCGCACTTGGAGTGTTCCACAACTTCAGGAATGGTACTGTACAACCAATTGGAGCTTATTCTTCTACATTACCTAGGCACCCAACCCACCGTGACAGATTACTTCGAATTTACTCATACTCCAGTTGGAACTCGAATCATGTGATGCTAGTACATCCCAACGACGTTGCCAGGAACACATCTACTACAGACTCTACAAGGCCTTCTCGCCCTGTTTCTCGACGAACCGTTCCAGCACTTTTCAAACCTCATTTCTGAAAACCGCAGTCGTTCTGTGACTGTGGGTCGACCTAGCTCAGAATGGGAGTGGTGGGGCTAGCAGCAACCGTATAAATACTATATTAGACCTTTTCTATGTACTGGCTTCTCACGCAACTATTTTATGCTTCCACTAAAGAGATAACAATAGTAATAATAGGAATCTAGTATTTTAGGTGCCTTTATCTCAACCAAAGTCAGTAACCAGAACGAAAGTCCACTAAAGAGAACAGGTCGACCACCAAGCCTTAGCTGCATTGCGTTGTTCCAGTGGCTTCTCAAACTATATCTATTCTGTGTTGCTGCTGTGGTTGCCAAAGAGGACGGATCCACCACCAAGTACTATAAGATGTAAACCCGCAATTATTAAGTGCAGTTGCTTGGAAGACATTGATCATAATGCTGCTCATCATTATCCCAGAAAAAGACCATTGGACAAACTCAAAAAACCAGTGTGCGTGTGGTGACATTGATTTAAGACTGTCAAAGGGTTGTGACGTTCTTAGAAGAGCCCGAAAAAGTAGTGGACAAGGCTTCATGAATGCACAAAGTACTTCCAATTGAGGCAAAGAAAAAAGTACACGGAATGCTCTATAGCATTGTATATGACAATGAATCAGAAACTACTTCCCTTGATATTTTGGAAGATGAAGAGAAATATATGCACGCAAAGGAATCAAACTCATAAGGTCCGCAAACACCTTGAAACACTGATGATGTTATTGCCACATAAAAACTACATTACAATACTATCTTTAGGCGGCTGCGGCAGATGCAGTCAACTCGGATACCAACCACATCACATTGCTACAGAATCCGGCCCAATATTGTGGACGTATCCTTTCCCCAGTCAAGTCCACGATGCGCATTGTAGCAAGCAGCTGTCGAAGATACTTATTAGAGTTGTCAACATTACCCATTTGTCGATGTATCATTGCCACATTGTTCAGGGTGCACAACGCATGAGTGGGATTGTAGCTGCTTGGTTCTCGCTGCTGTATTCTGTAGGACAGCCCGTAATATTTCAGAGCTTGTTCCAGATGACGGGAGGATCGATATTGCAGTCCACAGAGGTGGTTCGCAATGGCAAGGTTGTAAATGGCAGCTGCAGAAATAATAGGAATAGTCTGATCTGATGAAACCGCTGTTGTATGGTCAATGGAGATGATTATGGCACTCTTGCACACAAATGACTCTCCAAGCGTTATTTCACTGCAACAGTCTAAATCAACGAAGTTCATCTGGATGCGTTCTGATGGACTCTCCGATCGTGAGGATTGGGATGCTTGTATGGGTGGAAGAATTTCCTTTGCCAGCCTCACAGCAGAGCGAAAGGAAGAGAGAGCTCCCCTGGATTCATTGCTCTGGAGGTGGTACACCCCACAATTGTTTAGATCGGTTGCTTCGAAGATGCTGATCATCATTTTGCAAGAAAGTGACCACGATAAACTCAATGGTCTGTTTGCTTGTGAGGTGACATTGATTTAAAAAGAAGCAATGTCGTGAGGAGTGGTGGCGGTCATCGAAGGCGGTTTGAGGAGAAAAGTAGTGCTGTTCTTTATTTGAAACTCGCAACTGCTTGTTCCTTGGACAGAAAGCAGTTCAATATGTATGTCACCGCGAAACTGGTTTTCATAAGTGAGCGGCTCGACGGAAAAACAATTGCTCGTCATCGGACTCACAAAAACCGTTTCCCAGAGCTTTTCGGTCATGCATTTGAAGTGGCCTCTTATTTCTTTTTACTCGTAAAACAGCTAACGGACACACACTGTACACTTAGCTACATTGAAGCAAGCTCATCAATAGTAGTACTTGATAGGAGTTGTAGCAAGTAACTGCTAGCTAGCTGTTCTGGTTGGTGAGCTGTTCTGGTTGGTGGGAGGGTCCCCGGAATTGGAGACTAAATCTGTCACTGACGAATCAGGTATCCTACCGAATCGAATCAGTTGAAATCTAACAAGGAGATAGTTCAATGAACCTGGAGCGTTGTCAATGTCATCTCCAAGTACACGGCCGAAAGAGAATGCAGGGTGCAAAGTGGTCTTATGTAGAGGGCGCTAGAAGTAGTCTAGCTAGGTTAGCAAGAGAGTAACACCTTTTGGTGAAGGTATTCTAGTTGACTACTACTTCTACTTTGTAGCCTGGCAAGATACAAGTATAAGATGGGCAATAGGTGTTTATCAGCCAGAACAAATTGTTGTGCGACTATCACACATATACTTCACCAGAGGAATTCCCAGCCGTGGAAACTGTTGTTGTTGGAGGGAAGACGATTTTTTTTAACATTGACACTGAAAATGCAACGGAAGGCGAGAGGCCCGTCTCCTGCATATTACTATACTATTATATGTTGCTGTTGCGGTTGCCAAACAGGACGGATCCACCACCAAGTATATGATGTAAACCCGCAATTGTTAAGTGCAGTTGCTTCGAAAACACTGATCATGACACGGACCATGGGATAAACTCAAAAGACAGAAAGTACTTCCCGCGATATAGTCTAGGCGGATCGTTCTGTGGAAGATGAAGAGAAACAGATTTTCGCAAGGAATGAAACTCATACGGTCCGCAAACACCTTGAAATATTGATGATGTTGTTGCTACACAAAAACTGCGCTATAGTATCTTTTAGGCCGCTGCGGCAGATGCAGTCAACTCGGATACCAACCACATCACATTGCTACAGAATCCAGCCCAATATTGTCGATGTATCTTTCCCCCAGTCAAGTCCACGATGCGCATTGTAGCAAGCAGTTGTCGAAGATAGCTATCGGAATCGTCAACGTTACCCATTTGTCGATGTATCATTGCCACATTGTTCAGGGTGCACAATGCATGAGTAGGATTGTAGCTGCTTGATTCTCGCTGCAGTATTCTGTACGACAGTCCGTAGTGTTTCAGGGCTTGTTCCAGATGACTGGAGGATCGATACTGCAGTCCACAGAGGTGGTTCGCAATGGCAAGGTTGTAAATGGCAGCTGTGGAAACAATAGGAATAATCTGATCTGATGAATCCGCTGTTGTAGGGTCAATGGAGATGGTAATGGCACTCTTGCACACAAATGGCTCTCCAAGCATTCGTTCAGCGCAGGCTATGTCAACGAAATTCATCTGGGTGCCTTCCGATGGATTCACCGACTGTGAGGATTGTGATGCTTGTATGGATGGAAGAATTTCCTTTGCCAGCCTCACAGCAGAGCGAAAGGAAGACAGAGCTGCCCTGAATTCATTGCTCTGGAGGTGGTACACCCCACAATTGTTTAGATCAGTTGCTTCGAAGATGCTGATCATCATTTTGCAAGAAAGTGACCATGTAACAAACTGAAACAATTCGTTTGAGTGGGGTGACATTTTAGGTGGTTTTCATAGAAGTTCCATCTTCGTGGAGAAGAATGCGAGAAGTTATGGGTTGCTTTTCTATTACGTACACATCGAAAGAGGGGAGAACCTGCTTTCTTTAAGTGCGTGTCCTCATGGAAAACAATTGCTCGTCAACGGACGCACTAAATTCTTTTCGCGGAGTTTTTTTCATGCTTTTAAAAGACTCTCTTTACTGTTGTACTAGTAGTAGGAAAGAAATACCTAACGGACACACACTTAATCGTGGAAGATCACCTTGGTCACAAGCCAAAGACAACCTGCTTTCTTTAAGAGACGGTGCGCGAGAGAAAAAGTCGCAAAACCGCGCAGTGAGTCTCGAAAATTCCTTATTTTCAAGGGGTTAGGAACAAGCAATCTGTATTTTCAAAAAACCCGAAAACAAGAGTAGGTTTTAGGCATTAGTGGCACACAACGAGATCATGCCTCAACGGGTCATTTTTCAACCATAAATACCCACCTCCACACCCTTAAAATTATAGTTGTTTAAAGAGACTGCATCTCAATGGATATTGAGATGTAGAAGATGAAAAGTGGTGAATACGGAAGCCATTTTACAAATGAATAAGGTTGGCAATTTGGTTTTTGTCATGGCCTTATATTGGACACCTATAGTGGCCATTCATTCAGTTTGGGACTAATGCTCACTCACGAGTCCCGACAATCTGTTTTCGTATAAATTCTCTCCACACGTAACATGCTCTCTGCTTCATAGCAGGCTTCGTTTGGCGTGACAAAACACAGATTCGGTCTCCGAATTGACTAGTTAAAAATTTCATAGTAATACAATAAGAACGATAGAGTTCTAAAAAAAGAAAAATTTTTTAGTGGGTTTGCTTTTGTGAAGCGGTTTCGGGCAATCCTTTATAAGTATGTTAAAA
>JAAMXS010007230.1:0-14038 GCA_019693525.1 Cylindrotheca fusiformis | reverse complement strand
AAAATTGGATCATTTTTCTACGTCATCTCTAGAAAAGCAAAACCAATCTAACAGCCTTCTAGCTTGGCGTTGATTTGACCGAGTTTCTCGGCGAGGTCTGGATACAAAGTATAAATAAACTTGGACGGTGGAATTCCAATCGCGATGGTCATAGGAACATTCTGGTTGAAACAAAATTGGTGGAGGGAAATCACAGAATCGGCTATTTCAGATGCCGACTGGGTTTGACCCAAATCATTCGTTCCTGCCAGTAGAATCACAAGTGAGAGTGAAGGGTTTTTGATCTTGTGTATCAATGTTCCGAGACCATCTTGTCCGTTTGCCCTTTCTAGAAGCTTTCGCGACGTCCATCCGGGGAATCCCTTATGCCAAACTGCAATCCCTGGCTTCGGTAACTGGTCGCTATTATTCAGCAGCAGTGCATTTTCCAAGTGCGGAGCATACTGAAAGTTCCGAAACTTTGGAGGATACGCACCCGCCGTTAGCGAATCACCAAAACATAAGATTCGGAAAGGACTACTCGCCAAATTGCTGGAGCAGGATAGTGCCCTCCTTGTTCTTTGGATGCAGATTCTGCCAGACCCGAAGAATTCTGCGGGCTTGAGGGGGATGTGATTCAGCGCTTCGATGAATCGCGCACATCTCTGTCAGCTGAAGTGCAGTTGGTGCCTGGGAACTTGGAACCTCAAACTAGCTGGTGATCCAAGAAATTTGGAAATAATTGAAGGATTCCGACTTACGGATTCTGATCATCACCGAACACCGCAATGAAGAAGACGATCATGAATGATCGTTCAATTAAACAGGTAAATAGGATGTTTCAGTTGGTGCCAAAGGCCGTCAAGCTGTGGTAAGTTCATACTAATTTAATTCTATCGAATCGTTAGGTATCTAATACAAAGTTGTAATATACAGAGAGCATGAATGCCCTTCACCCATGTAGTGTACAGATGCTTCCCCAGATGTGTCTTCTCTCAACCTCGACAGTGTTGGGCAAACATAACCTTCAAGAATTGACGCTGCATGTTGCACGCTAGTTGCGGAGCATGCACTGGGTGCAAACGCTGATTGTGCAAAAAAATGAAATCCTTTTCTTCTGTTGCTGTTCGCCAGTCCCATCCGTCTGCTGCGAATTCCAAAGCGTTTCGTTCAACCGATTCCAACAATTCTTCTCTGGGAGTCCAAATGGAGGCTCTATCTTGGTAGCTCATTCGGTGCGGTATCCAGTGGACGGATACCGAAGATTCAAAAGATACCCTGCAGTTCTTTTGTGGGTCTGTGGTGTTCTTCTTCAGGACACTCTTTGGCCATATTCTCTCGTCTGTGCCAGCATCAGCTGTGACGATGGCCTGGATCTTGGATGCGGACGTTGGGGCCACCTTCGGTACTCTCAGCCCCAGCCTTGATAGGTACCTGGATCGAATCCGTGAAGAATCGTTCTTATTCGTCAAGCTAGGAATTCGTTTCCTGCCGGAAGAATCAATACAAGAATTCATCATTACAGTAGAAGAATGAGAGCTGCAGTGGATCTTCACTAGATCGTCGTTTTCTGTGCACGTTGTGGCACTGTCCCATGATACGTCATCAGCTTCACCACAGGGTGATGTGACTTCCAACGATGCCCTCATCTTCTTTGGTTGTCAATGTGCTTTGTTGGCCTATTTTTGTGAGAAATTGGGAAAGAATCCATTTCTGCTGGAACCCGTGAAGTGTGTTCGGAGAATTGATAATTAACGAATTGTTTCCAGCGCGCAGATTGCACAATTCTGGTGATGCGAACTTGGATTGTCACATGGGTGTAAGCTTGGTTCGGATTCGTTCGCAACCGATGGTCTTGTTGAGCTTGCAAAAAATTTAGCTTATGAAAATGTTGAATGTGCGAAGACTGCCGAACTGCTATCTGGCATAGCCGAATCAGAACACTTTCCGAACAAACTTCGCAATATTTTCCGGAAGATGTGATGAAGCTGGTGTCAACAAGACAAAAGTGCTCGTCGTATCGATTCGAGTTCTTTTGTAGTCACTCCACAGAAACGTGATTGGGCAATCCCGTACAGAAGCAACTGGCAATGCACAAAAGCAAGATGGCAGTACCCTGCTGCCTATCCGCCATGAGGGTGACAACTACAACAGCGTCTTACTTTGAGATTTTCCCAATTACTTGGGCTACCTCATAAAGCGATTCTACAACGAATCATTCGCACCAACATTCGTAAGTAGATATTCCCAAACTCACATCACCAGAGCTTCTCCAATAGATGGTCCAATCATGGCGTTTACAAATGGTTCCTGCAGGTGTTTTCGTTGAACTTGGCATTGTGCTCTTCCTTATTGGTTTTCGAACTGTAAAACAAATAAGTCTTACTGATTCGTGCAGGAGGCATATTTCATTTCACGCTTGTCTGCATAGTTCTGCATCGTGCATTTTCGTTGCACTATGGATTCTACCATCGATTTGACTTTGGCAGCATTTGTGGGAATGCCTTTGGATTTGTGGCCAAAGTTGCAATCATTGAGCATGACCACAGAGCCGAGTCGGGTGCGTAAGAAACAAACACTGGGATCGAGACGCTTGACATACCCCGCTCTGTTCATTGCAGGAATGATTGACTCTGCTATAAAGCGCTCAGAAAGCATTACCCAACCGGCCGCACGCTTTAACTTCACTCTCTTTTCGATCAATTTGAAACGTTTGGTGGCCCATATTTTAACAGCATCGAATGGTCCATAGACCATTCTGTCATTGACAGGATAGGACGCAAATTTGGGTATGAAAAATTCTCGACTTCCAGCATCTAATAATTCATCATTCCCTCTCATAATATCTATAGGCGTCAAGAAGACGACGTCATTCCGCAGCATTCCGACTTGTGTATACTTGATATTGTTTCGATCAGCATGCTGTTCCATCAGCTGAAAGACAGCATCGATAGAATGCCATTGCCGTACCACATTTCCAAGATTAGACAATTCCCATACCGCTGACTTCCATGGATAATAGGCAAGATTCCCTTTTCTGTCAGTAGTATTGTGGTAGCGGTCATATTCGGTTTTCCGTGCTTCCATGAACTGAGCTTCTGTATCATTGTCAAAATACACGGACATACCCAGATTGGCAGCTGCTCCCTCCAACCGTAAAACCTCAGAAGGGTCCAATGCGCCCCCGCGATTGTTCGCCACGTCAGAATGTTCTTCAGTTACAATGTATGAATGCACAAAAACATCGCATCCATATCTTCTATTTGGCTTCAGGACATTTTCGACTATGCTTGGCAGAACCAGTGCTGCGTAAGAACGTGGAAGGCCAAAAAAGCATAATGCACATTTTGACTCCAAAGAGATATCAGTATTGCCTGCAGTGCCATATTCCAGCCTTCCTATATCCATCGTGAATCTTAGATCTGTTGATATCTTGAAAAATGCGTTGACAATGACCACAAAGAGCAGAATGGCCAATAGAGATCCCTTGATTTTCTTCATGGTTTACTGTCATCCATCAATTTGTAAGTTCTGCGAAAAGAAGAACTTGGGATCATTCGAGAAGCTGCCAGCTTTCTCCTCCACTGCTTCTTGTCCTTTCAAATGAAAACAATAGTGGAGCTGTTGTTACTTCGCCGTAAGATCTGTCGATGTGTTGAGTCCACGTTCGATGACCCTTTCGACCCACCAATCATAGGATTTCTGACGTGTTTTTTTTTGCGTATTGTCCTGTGTACCACATTTGAAACGTGCGAAGGGGACAGCCTAAATGCTGTGATTTGCATTGGCACCAAACATGCCATAGTAATACCCCTTGCATGTCATTCGTTGTACCATGGCTGATTCCGCTACAATCCCCGAATTAGACGCTAAAGAACGAAAAGAGCTAGAACTGGAATTAAGGGCCTTCGTCGTTCGCCACGAATGTCACCATCGACCGATAGCCGTAGTGACATCCGGTGGCACTGCTGCCGACTTGGAATTGAATAGCGTTCGTTGCTTGGACAACTTCTCTACTGGACTTCGAGGAGCAATATCTGTGGAAGAATTCCTAAAGCGCGGGTATGCAGTCATCCACTTGTGGAGGCTGGGAAGTGCAAGTCCCTATGGTCGTTTGCTGAGTCAGTCCATCGGCAATCAAGCCAACCATGGAATATCGTTTGCTAGCCTGGGGAAACTGTTTGTAGGAGATGCAGAGGATGAAGAAGAAGATCGACTAGTTCAATCGGTGTTGGAGTCTCATCAAGATCCTTGGCTAACGGACAGCAATCTAAACACAACAGGCGCATCGTCGTCATCGAAAAAGGCACTGAAAGATGCGGAAGGAATCAAGTTGCACCGACGCATCCTGAACTCAAGTGCCCTGCAGACTGCATTGTCGGAAAGGAAAACAGTGATACAAGAAAATAGACTTTATACAGTCCCATTTCGAACAGTCGATGAGTACTTGGGAAAACTGAAGTTATGTGCCGAGTCCGTCCGTGACAGCCAGTCCCTTGCGATTCTGTATCTTGCTGCAGCTGTGTCAGACTTTTACGTGCCAAAGTCGAAACGGTCGGAACATAAGATTCAGAGTCAAGATGGGGGACTTAAATTAGAATTGGCACCCGTGCCAAAAGTAATGGGTCTCTTGCGATCTGAATGGGCGCCAGACGCATTCGTGTGCAGCTTCAAGTTGGAAACGGATAAGAAGATCTTGCGCAGCAAAGCCGAACGAGCAGTACAAAAATACAATTGTCACTTGGTGATTGGAAATTTGTTACATTCACGGCATGAGCAGGTTTCAATCCTGGCACCGCCGTTCTCAGATACTGAAGAAACGACATCAGATGTTACGAATTGGCCAATGAAGGATATTGTAAAACCTCGGGGATCACCTTCCGATGTTTTGGAGAGCATGATTTTGGAGTTTGTCGTACAGGCACACTTTGAATATATATCATTCAGTGTTGATGGAAGCATAGACAAGTCGGGAACACGGGCGGTAGCTAGGGCGCACCACGATCTCATGGAAAAGAGACGCCAATTAGAACGGGATCTCTTTTGGGAGCAAACGAAGAAGACTGGACTCGAATGGGCTGGAGTCGCAATAGGTTGTGTTCTGTCGTATGCCATTTCATCTGCCTTGAGAGCGCGAATGGGTCCATAAGCATCTAACAGGTCATAGGGCAGAAAAACACATAGAACTAACTACAGCCGTTGCTCTAGCATTCAAGAAAGAAAATACAAAACTCTTCCATCAAAATGGCAGACCTTTAGTCAAGATCTTTACAGCAGCAGCAGAAACTGTCGTTTGCATTTGGATTCGGCCACTTTCAATCTCCTTGTGCAGTGCAACTACATTCGTCTCCATGGTATCCGCAAACACAAATCTCTTTACTGTAATAGCTCCCTTCTTGTCTCGGTGATGGATGCTATTCACCGCCGCCATTTCCATGGTAAGATTGAAATTGGGTTCCATAATATACAGGTGAGCTGCTTGAATAGGAAGGATACCGCGGTCATCCCTACCGGATTGAAGAGTAACCACCATGCATCCTGCGAATTGGCGATTGGATTGGAATGCTCGAATAGAAAGGACGCGATTGGAGGGGGCTGTTATTCCTGTGATTTCATACACTGTAACTTTGATCGATCTCAGAGCCTTTGCAACTTCCCTGTGCATATGAGGACAATGTGTGAATACGACGGCTCGGAAATTGTTGTTCCGCTCCTGTAGCTTTTTCACTTCTTGGAGAAGGGCGCCTATTTTGGTTGACTCCTGCCATGTCAAAAAAAGCTTGTTGAAACATAGTCTGCGTATAACATCTCCCTCCCACACGGATGATGGTGTCCCTTCTCTCTGGAACTTCTCAACGGCCGATTTGTCGACATAGCTAAGGTTCTTTTGAAAGATCTCTTTTTCCTGGATTGACATTTGCAAAGTCACAGTAGTGCAAATCTTGTTTGAAATATGCAACGTCACATTATTCAAAACCTTGAACGACAGGATTAGTATCTGCATGAATAGACGGAGCTCCTTAGAATAAACTCTGCACATACCTTCGGAGATATACGATGGGAGACTTCGTTTTCTTGTTGCCGTAGCTCGCGCACCCTCCTCCTTTTTTTCTCCCAACCGACACCGCTGACAGTAATCACACAATAAAAAGTACCTTGAGTTCTTCAAAGTTGAGCAATGGAAGCATTTGTGTGTGTGTATGTGCGCAATTGGACTTACCCCTTTCTGGCATGGCAATGATTCTTCCAGCTCTTGCATTCCGCCGCCTTGACATCACAAACAAAGCAAAAACAGTTTTTGCAATGCAAGACATTATTTGCTTTCGCAGCCATGGGATATGTGACACAATCTTCACGAGAATGTGGAAAATCGGCCAATGCATTTGGGCCCGTGGATCCAATCAATTCGAGGTCGTCATCAGAGTCCTTCGTTGGTGCTCCTCCTGTGGCAGCTTCAGCGGCCGCAATCAATCG
This sequence comes from Cylindrotheca fusiformis, assembly GCA_019693525.1. Lineage (NCBI taxonomy): Eukaryota > Bacillariophyta > Bacillariophyceae > Bacillariales > Bacillariaceae > Cylindrotheca > Cylindrotheca fusiformis. The sequence goes on along the minus strand of JAAMXS010007230.1, from coordinate 7,585 downwards.
CTGTGTCGGTGCTTGGACCACTATGCATTCGTTTTCCTTGTCGACTAATAATAAAGAATCAGCTTTTCGCTTCTTATTCAAATTGTGTGCTGGAGATCTCTCGTCCTCGTTGTCGGATAAGCAGAGATTTATTACTTCTGGAGTACTCATTGTTGGTGAAGGCGGAGATAGGAATGCTCTTCTTCAAATGATTTTCAGTCGTCAGTCTGCCCTGGAATTGCCTTTACTACGAATTTTGTTCCATCGAATGGAATATATCTAATCAATGTCAGAGGCTGTAATACAGAGGATCTGTAGTGCCTTCACTGACGATGAACATAGAACTGTTGGGTGGCTTGCTTCCAAGTTGCCTTTGACGTTCTGCAGGCAATCCTGACTTCGGTTGTTGCCATTTATCGCGCGAGCACACGCGCAAGGCATTGTTGAAATGGATGGAAGGATACATTTTCTCGTTTCGGCCTCCCACGTGAACAACATCATGTGGCAATGATGATTAGAAATCCACCTCAGCAGCAACAGCATCATTAGAATTGATTCCAAGTACATTCATCCACTATCCCATCGTTTCCAATATTCAACATGGCATTCTATAATCGAACAACTTCCAACTCATCCGTGACGTCGTCTCGGCCGCTGCCATTGAAGCAACGGACTTCGTCCAAAGACACCCGCCGAGATTATACCCACTCTACTTGGATATCCTTATTAGTGCTGCTCAAGATTCGAGAATTCATGATTACAGTGGATAATTTTTCGATTTGGCGTCGCCATTTGGCGTGGGCCATGGAAAACGGAGTAGATCTGAAAACCTATATGACCCAACGCTGCGCTTCCAATATGGTGTTCATGTCCCTCCTGTTATCGACCGAGCTTGGCGTGTTGTACAATTCTTCCCCGGTGACTACCATCGTTCGGGAGAAACTTAGAGAGGGACATCATTCTACGTTGTCCTTTTGGGCTGGGTTCTTAATCATTGTTTCGGCATTGTTGACGATTCTCAGCCTTCTGTCCACTTTTACTGCTTGGGCGATGGTCAGTTCGGTAGATCCCAACAATGCACATTGCATATTTAGGAGTTCCATTGGACAATATGCGGTAGAGCTTCCCGGAAGGCTCATTGTCGGTTCTATCTACACATTTCTGATCAGCTTTGTCATGTACTTTTTCCTCCTTCTTCCCTTTGGGATATGGTCCATCGCCTTGCTTGCCACTACCGTCTTTCTCTTTGTGCACATTGTGTCGGTCTTTTCGGCACTTGGACGGATCATCATGCACACGGGTGCCATGGGAAATGAGCGGATATTCTCTCCCGAGTATGAAGAACTCTTGCTACCCCATACACTCCATGCCAATCTGTTGGCCAAATCCAAAGCCAACTTGGAAAACAGTACTAGCATTATTCGACAATACCGAAGAAAGCAAAAACCAATCGATAGATTTCTCACCGAAGAGGAATTGTACGATCATCTCATTGGTGGGAATACCACCTTGTTGGGTCAACAGTTGTCAAAAAGCAACAGCAACAACAGCAGCAACAATCAGGAAATTGATGACACACCGAATCGATCCCGATTGGATTCGACAGTTCGATTCTCGGATGAGCAACAACAACTCGATCCGAGCGACAACACCGATCTGAACGCGCAAAATCTATCCGCAATCTCCGATGTTTCAATTCCCAAAGAAGTGGGATCATCTGCAAAGACGAAGAAACGACCCAGCAGTCTACAGCGGCCAAAGTATAGTAGTCGGTCTACTACTGCTGCTACTTCAACTACCACTTCGGAACGAGCACCTCCTATTCCGTCCCAAGATTCCTTTGGAGTCGACTCGCTGATCCAAAATGTGAGCAGCTCTAGCCTTGAACAATGGTTGCAGGCTTCACCTAAGCAAACTAGTAGTAGTAGTACTGGGGATATTTCCCGCGGTTCGCAGCGATCCTTGAGTGATGGGGTCGTATCTTGTCCCCCTCATCCTGCAATGCCATCATTCGCACGTGGGACACCGCCCACCAATCAGCAACGGCGAAAGAGACAACAAACACCAAGGCACGGAAAGCCAACACGGCCAATGACCGAGGTAGTATCTCCCGAAATCCAACCTATCGAGAACAGCGAGAGCGAATTGACGGAAGAGGAACGATTTAACTTGGATTACGGTGATATTGAAGACGCAAGAACGTCTTCGGAAGATGACGACAATCTGAATGGAGAAATGGCAAGTTTGCTTCGAACCAAAGGTGACTATTCAACGTTTGGGGAACCTCGGAGGACGGGGCAGTAACCATCCTTAATGGGCACAATGAAACAATGTGAAGACTTTTGCAGCGTTATCCTCAACAGACTTCCAACACTAAGACATCCATCCATAGATGCACGATAAAGTTCCTTAGCTAATGTGTCATCACAGTCTACCTATGATTTCCAAACTCATTTTGCTGTTTCTTAGTTTGGCAAAACTCAGAGCAATGTCTATCGAATCTTTAAGCGCTTCCTCCAAGACCATCTTTGTATCGGCCTGCAATTTCTGGCAACGCACAGAACCGCTCCACGTATGCGGCAACCTTGGGACTGCTGTTTTTCACGCAGTTGATATCTACATGATCGACGTGGCCCCTGGTGTAGTTGCGAAGAAATGGGACGAGAAGACAGTCTGCAATGGTTGGTCTATCACCACCGCAAAGGAATGTTCCTCCATTCTTCTCGATGATAGCCTCAAAGCGAGAGAGAAACACTGGCAATTCATTTTCCACAAATGCCTTGCGCATCGATTCCACCTTGGCCTTTCCCTCCGGCGTCTTCGCGTAGTCTTCTGGGTAGCCGAAGGTTGATGGCTTCCCGCCCATGTAAAAGGCAGGGGTCCAAGCTTTTTGCAAATCCTGGACTAGTCCGATGTACTCTTCGATCTCGTACAGTTTCTCCTTCGGGTAGAGAGTGCCCGTGGGATCAATGGAACCAGCGTATCGAATTTGCGCTCCACTTTGAGCTTTCATCTCGCCCCCATCAATCGTAAGAACTGGTAGCTGGCCGTAGGGCGTCTTGGGTTTCAGTTCTTTCCATTCGGAATGCTTGACGCGATCATCCTCAAATGGAATACCGGCGAGGGTCAGAGCAAGTCGCACCGGTTCTGCTGCTCCTTCAATGTCGACTGAAATCATTGGTTGAAAATGCAAAAAAGTGAATGAGATGGTGCGACTTCGGATTGCTGCAACAGGACCATCGCGGAAGCAACTTACAGTAGCTCAACTTGAGCTTTGGTAGAGAAGACATGTCAGTGCTGATGATGATGATGATGAGAGAATGACAATTGTGGGCCTGTGACAACCAACCACTTCTTCGAATCTATCCCAAAACACACATCATAAAAAAGAAATCTGATCCTTGGATCAGAATCGAATGTCTTGGAAGAATTCGACGTCACCACCTCACTAAAACTACTATAGCAGTACCTACGAGCCCTTGTGGCGTAACGTGGAGTTCCTCAATTCCCTTGGACTCCTTCGACTACTCATGACTACCACAATCACGCGACTACTCTATACGAATCATCTTGTTGCACCTTGTTCTTGGACGGATTTCTAGGCTTTTTTTAATGGTCGGATTTCCTGGCCCACGGATTCTAAAATTCGAAATGATCGGATGCAGTACACTAACAACCCAAAGGGTTTTAAAAAAGTCTATATGAATTGTAGCAACAACTGCCAATGACTCACAGGGTGGGACAAAACTCATCCTTGTGATCTCAATTACTCCAATATAGTAGATGGTAATAATATAACAGCATTTTACAATATCAAAAGCAAAAGACTGCTCTTGTCTCACCTCTGATCGCGCATCGCAAGTATTTCTTCTTGTTGTAGTTCTGGGAATAGTTCTCGCCATTCAGAACGATCCTTGGGTGATGGGGTCATATCTTGTACCCCTCATCCTGCAATGCCATCATTCACACGTGGGACACCACCCACGAATTAACGACGACGAAGAGACAGCACCAAATGCCATGGCACAAAAAGCCACTGCGATTACCAAGGTAGTATCGTCCGAAATCCAACCCATTGAGAACGGCGAAAGCGAATTGCAGAAGGAGGAACGGTTGCCAGGTATGGTGATATGAAGACACAACCTCAGAAGATAATCACAATCTGAATGAAGAAAGGGCAAAGCTTGTGTTGGGGTAGATGAATCGGGGTTCGGAATTGGGGACACGCTCTGTCCCTGCAGCTTCCAGTCTAGTTTGTAGCCTACCCTCAGCCCAACTTCCTTATCTTATTGATACGAGTATGAGGTGGACAGCCAACAGCTTGCTTCGAAACAAAGAGTATGAGGTGGGCAGCTGACCAACTGACAAGCTAATGTGTTATCGCAACCTATGTTCTCCAAACTTATTTTTGCTGTTTCTCACTTGGTCATGGCTATCATGTCCTTAAGCGCTTCCTCCAAGACCATCTTTGTATCGGCCGGCAATTTCTGGCAAAGCGCAGAAGCGCTCCACGAATGCGGCAACTTTAGGACTGTTGTTTTTCACGCAGCTGGCATCAATATGATCGACGTTGCCCCTGGTGTAGTAGCGAAGTGCCGGGACAAGATGACAGTCTGCAATGGTTGGTCTATCACCACCGCAGAGGAAAGTTCCCCCGTTCTTCTCGATGATAGCCTCAAAGCGAGAGAGAAACACTGGCAATTCTTTCTCTACAAACGCTTTGCTCATGGATTCCAGCTTGGCTTGTCCCTCTGGCGTCTTCTCGTAGTCTTCAGGGTAGCCAAAGGTGGATGGCTCCAAGCCCAAGGTAAAGGCAGGGTTCCAAGCTTTTTGCAAATCCAGGACTAGTCCGATGTACTCTTCGATCTCGTACATTTTCTCCTTGGGGTAGAGAGTGCCCGTTGGATCAATCGAAGCAGCGTATCGAATTTGCGCTCCACTTTGAGCTTTCATCTCGCCGTCAATCGTAAGAACTGGCACCTGGCCGTAGGGGGTTTTTGGTTTCTGTTCTTTCCAATCAGGAAACTTGAAACGAACATCCTCAAACGGAATACCGGCGAGAGTGAGAGCAAGTCGCACCGGTTCGGCTGCTCCTTCAATGTCGACTGAAAATCAATGGTTGAAAATGCGAAAAAGTGATTGAGATGGTTCGACTGACTGCTGTAACAGGACAATCGCAGAAGCAGACTTACAGTAGCTCAACTTGAGCTTTGGTAGAGAAGACATGACAAAGTTGATGATGATGCAGGGGAGAATGGCAATTGAGGGCCTGTGTTACAACCACTTCTTCGATTTTATGCCAAAGCAGCCAAGTACAAGACAAAGAATCAGATCTTAGAACAGAATCGAACGTTTTGGAAAATAAAGTGTGGCAGGTGTTATTGTTCGGTTTTTTATGAGGCCTTTCTTCTATAAGTACTGTACTAGTTTGAAAACTTGGCATCAGATGCACTAAGAAAGAAAGATGCCCAACCGCATCCAATCATAGACACAATATCGACAACCGAAAAAGGAAACAGTAGGCATGGGCGCCTTAATCTATGAAGGAAAGACGTGGTCTGGCTCTGTGGGTCGATTCCGTAGCAGGTTATCTTTAGCACCGCTACGACAAGTGTGGGACCTGTGGATCCACAATCTCCCATGGTGGGACTGATTTATGCCGACTAGATGTACACCCAGCGAACTGAATTCCTCTCTATTCGTCGGGAGGGTGATGAAAGAATAGCAGCTCTTTCAAGGTATCTACAGCAAAATAATACTCTCTACCTCATGTCGCGATTATATCGTGTATCGCAGTCCACAAGCCACGGGCATTCAGTAAAAAGAATGCCCCATGCCTGAAGTTCCAGTTTTCTGTCAAACAGTAAAGAATCGTCATCTTCTTCACCAGAGTTTGCACCAGTACCATAGGAAGGTGTCGTGCAGGATGCAGCGAGCAGCTGGTATCTCTTGTCATCACAACTTCGAATGGAATACACTCCCTCGACCCAAGATCGAAGGCGAGGTAGAATAGTAGTGTTCCAGTAAGACCCATGGCAATGAAGCGTGTCGTCCAAGGAGATGCGATCCACAGATATTTCCATGCTACTAGTTGCTTTTGATCCTGATAGTTTCTCGATTTCCTTAGAATTGGTATTGTCATCTTGACCACGATGAGGAACGTTCTCTGAAATCACCTGCACTTCCAAGACCTCAACGTGTTCGCTGTCTGCTTGAGCTTTGAGATTAAACGACGCCTTAGTCTTTCTTTGATCTGAAATAGCGTTAGAAATTGTGGCGACCCTTGAAGCAGATCCGTCAGCCTCGTTAGCACCACTTTCGCTAGTCATAGCGGTGCTGCTTTCTTCGTTTGCCGACTTGTTGCGTTTGATGACAGTGTTTGTCTCATTTGCTACACTAATTTCGACTTTTACCCCGTCCTTGCTCTTCGTTTCGATTCCCTTTGCTGGCTCTGGTGACTCCCTGTCACTTTTGGATGCATCATTTCGAATGGTCTGTTGCCCTTCTATTATTTTTGACCGTTTTTTCTGGGGTTGCCTTCTCAAAACTTGAACTAGATCAGCTTCCTTGACTCCATACATTTGGCAGTACGCTATCGTTTGAATCATTTCATACAGCGGTGGAGAAGCCTGGAGACGATGCATCCGATGCTTGCATTCAACAATGACTGGGCGTAAAACCCAACTATCATCGTCACCATCTCTTGAGTTGGGAACCAGCTCATCCCGAATACCATCGATAGCTCCTCGAAGACTGAAAAAGCAAGCCCCAGACTGAGCATTTTCTTTCGAAATCTGATCAACGTTAATGCTCCTTTCCGATGATGATCCGTCCACCATTGCATCGTCGATTGCTTGCTTCTGGCGCTTGGTCTCCCGGTGTGCAGAGTCATCCAACAACAATCTCATTCTGGAGTCATAAGCAGGTCCTGCTGGGTGTACAGTTTTATTGCCGGATTTCTTAAACGGCCAAACTTTGATCACCTCGTTTCTAGCTCGAACATCACACCCATACTTCTCTGCATACATGTCCAAGGCTTGTGATTCCCAACACGTGCCAAATCCAGTATTGATTGAATGCTGAGATCCCTTCTGTAGTTGTCTTATTTGGGATGCAGAAAGTCTCTTGCTTTGCTTTGCTGTTTCAACGACCGTTTCGCAAAGTTTTCGAGCTTGTTCGACAGACGACAATCGTTTCTCCCCGGACTGCACTTGCAATGCTGTCTTCAGTGCCTGCTGCGTTGATTTCCCGGCCTGCTGCGCAATTTCCATGAGTATTTGTTCTTCAGTCTCAAGCCGAAGCTCCAACACCTCGGCATCACGTCGCAGTAGTGCTTGGCCCGCTGATCCTTGGTAAACATGCTGAAAGGCTAGTTGAACGAGGTCACGGTAGGGATGGAATCCTACGCAAGCAGCTATTTCCGAGACTGGGATGCGAAGAGAGTGATTCTGAAATTGAAAAGTCTTCCACCGCGGTTCGTCACTGGAGCTCGAATGAGGGTGAGTCGTCATCGCCTATTGTCATTGCAATGATGATTGAAACACGCCTCTGTTGGGGCAGATGAATCGGGGTCCCCGGAATTAGGGACTAAATCCGTATCGCCCGA
>JAAMXS010007163.1:0-18260 GCA_019693525.1 Cylindrotheca fusiformis | reverse complement strand
TTTTCAGGACTATTTTCCGGGTTAAAAAATTTACACAATGAACCCCCTTAGGCATCTGTGGTGGATTTTCCACAAAGTGCATCAAACAATGATCACTCGTTTGGAGAAGACAAGAAACATGAGATTCCTACATAAGGCCCCGCCTGATGAGAAGTGTTGGTACGAGCTACGGACCCCTCCTCAAAGCTCGCCAGACAATACATATAAATAGTACAGTATGTTGGTTCGAGATTCGCGGTTGCCCTTTTTATCCGTTGTATATGTCTGCTGCCGTCCATGTGGCATCCTGACGTACTTTTCGGAATAATTTAAAAAAGCTACGTCAAAAAGACTAGTAATTTAATTATTGATTAGTATAGAGACGAAAGGCTTGCTACAAACCCTGATCCTCCATTCTGCTCCACCATCGTCATGTCGGTTGCATGGATCTCAAAAGAAGCTCTTGAAACAGTTTGGGGTTTGAAAACAATTTCAAACCAACTCTGTTCGTTTCAAAATCCAACTAGCTTTGTTGATCAGAGGATATGACAACAGAAAGAATTCAGGTACGAACTATGATTCAGACAATGGAAAATTTTGAGTTTTCTTTTGCAGAAGTGAAGATCCTTTCTCAATGGGAACTAGGGATGTTTGTCATGCAGAGTTACGCGGTACGCACAACGTCGTATCTTTTCTACGGGCGGGTTCGACCAACCCAACAAGCATGTTTGCATGGGCACACAAGGGAAAGAACATCTTATAAAAAAATTGACATCTGCTTTTCTCTTGAAGAACAACTGAAGTAAATTCATACCTGTATCCGAGTGTAACATGGGCGAGAGTGTAAGCTTTTCTCAAGAGAAGAAATGAAGGATTTGGTTTCTTTTGTCGTTTCATTTGTGCGTTCAAAATCGACCTTCTGCACCTCTCTCATCAGCACCACCGTTCTCCTTTATTCGTGAACCGAGCAACAACATGTTCTGACCTTTCTCATCTTCCTTTTTTTCAGTCACCAACCGGTCGGTCCGATGTTAGTGTCGGCATCACTGCTTCTGCCCCGCTCAGCGACGGTGCATTAGTTCACGTTGTTGCTGTGGAACAACCAGGAGGAAGTTGGTTTGTGATTCGGGGACAGGATGACTTTCTAGCCATGTCCAATGATCTTGAATCATCATTTGTAGGTCTTCCTCCGTGTCCAAGTATCGGGCGGGTTGAAGAAGACGCAAGCTCTTTATTAGCAGCTAGGAATACTTTGCAACAATGGCTAACGGCAGTGTTGCTGCACCCTGAAGCGAGAGAGTCCCAACCAGTTCGTACATTTCTGACTAATTCCCCAAATTTGATCCTTCCTCAGTACGCAAATGTCATGTGGACAATGTTTAATGCTGCCCAAGGTGCGGCGGGGGCTCAGAATCAAGATCAGACTGGTGACATGGAAATGGACGACATGTTCTATGGTGGCGACGATACAGGGCTTGGGCATATTGACGATTTTGATGATGTAGATGACTATCGCCCGTCGGAGAGGTATAAACTCACCAACGAGCCTATCACAGAAGAGGATGACATCGCAATGATGGCAGAAGAAGCAGAGATGATAGAAGATGTAGGCTCACTGGCTCAGAGTTTAGGGGCTTCGCATCTAGGGAGGCTGCAAGAGGAAATGTCAGTTTCAAGCAAAACGCAGTCTCAAATGCTGCAAGATACTTACCATGGAGTACAACTCGGTAGTGCTGTCGCGGGTTCAGGTAGCGGGGGTATCGGAAGCGCAATGGAAAATGCTTGTCAGGGATTAGGTGGAGGATTCCATCAAACAAAACCAGAGTCTCCGCCTCGGCTGGACGCATTCAAAATGATCAGAGTCATTGGGAAAGGCTCATTTGGTGAGTTGGTGACTTCTTGTTGTGGCCCTTTTCACCGGTGCAGCATCGCTAATCTCATACCTCATCTGTTTGAGCCGACAGGCAAGGTCTTTCTTGTCAGTGAAATAAAAACAGGTCAAATGTTTGCGTTGAAAGTTCTGCGGAAGGATAATATTATCAAGCGGAATCAAGTCGAACATACAAAAACCGAGCGATCAGTGTTGGGATATGTAAAGCATCCTTTTATTGTCGGAATGAACATGGCATTTCAATCCAAGAACAAGCTGTATTTTGTCCTTGATTATTGTGCAGGTGGGGAATTGTTTTTTCATCTAGGGAAACTGGGGAAGTTTCCAGAACGCAGAGCTCAATTCTACGCAGCGGAAATCATTCTTGCCATCAAATATGTCCATGGTCTAGACATCATTTATCGCGATTTGAAGCCTGAGAATGTACTTCTTGATGCCGAAGGACACATCCGGCTGACAGATTTTGGTCTTTCGAAGGAAGGAATCAGCAGTAGTTCTAGTGGTGCAAATAGCTTTTGTGGAACTCCTGAATATCTTGCTCCAGAAATATTGAATCGTCAGGGACACGGGCGAGCCGTTGATTGGTGGAGTCTTGGGGCACTTTTGTATGAGATGCTCACGGGCCTGCCCCCTTTCTACTGCCAAGATCGTGAGAGGCTTTTTGAAAAGATCAGGAAAAGTGAGCTCCACTATCCCGCAAGTTTATCGCCAAACGCAAAGAGTCTACTACGGGGGCTTTTGACAAAAGATCCTGCAAAGCGACTGGGCAGTGGGCCAGACGATGCACGAGATATTCAACTGCATCCTTTTTTTGCCACAATAGATTGGGACAAGCTCCAGAGGGGGGAAGTTAAGACGCCATGGACGCCTCAGATCAATGGGAGCAACGATACGAGCCAGTTTGACAGGGAGTTCACCAGTATGCCAATGCGCAGCCCTCAGAGTATGCAGGTGTGTCACTGGTCGAGTTTTCTCGTTTTGTTTTGCCCAACTGTTTCTAACACGTGGTCTTTTACAGCGAGCTCATGGCTTTGGGGCAACACCAATCGGAGACAACCCTTTCGAGGGATTCACGTTTCAAGACAGGGCCTTTCTTGGCCCTGGGGCTCAGTCTGGGAATTAAACTGTGGCAACAAAATTAGTTTGGCGTTTCCTTAGGGGAAGCTCTACTTGCGTTTCTCTTGTTCATAATGAGGAAATCAGTCAATAAGCACTCATATGTTTGTTACTTTCGAGGTGGAAGTTATTGACACTCTTGTCACTGGATTAAACCAGCCAGCCTAGAATTAGCTACTACGAAAATATCTAGTGCCGTTGCAATAATGACCAAAGTCGCTTGTCGGTTTACGTTGCCTTAGGTTGCTTCCAGTCTGTAGGAACGAAGCTGTCGTTGATGATCTCACGGTGACAAGACCATACCAATTGAATTGCTTCTGGAGTGCCAATACCACACCCCCTGGGGTCGCCAGCGGGTCCAAACCAGTGATTTTGAGGGGCCCTGAAAACGAAGTAAAAAAATCATTTTGGATGTCAGAATACAATAGACAGGCAAATAGACAGCAAACTATTTGCACTGACCCAGTTGTGCGAGCTCTACGTCCGGCGTACGTCGTTCCGTTCACAGTGTTTGCTAGGATCTTGGCTTGAAACTTTGGATCATTGGATACAACTGCAGCTGTCAGATGATGAGACATTTTTTCCAATGCTTCCAAAACGGAATCGAGAGTGTCGTCATTGTAGGTCGTTAGAACTTGAAAGGGCGCGAAAAGCTCCGTGGTACAGGCTCCGAAGTTCTCATCCTTCATCATTTCTTCCAAGGGCACCATAACAGCAGTAGGTTCGACAGCGCCGTAGATTTCTGGGATATTGTGGTCTTCCAACTCCTTTCCACCCCACATAACTTCTGCTCCATTGATACTCGCCAAATTATTCGTGTGGTCCAAGAACTGTTTGGTCGTGTGGGTAAGAACTGGGCCTGCAGTAAAATCGGAGAGTGAACGAGCTTCCGCGTTTGCCTTCATTTTACTGAGCAAATCAGTTTCCAACCAATTCTCGTGAATGAAACAAATCGACTGCGCCGAACACTTTTGACCAATAGTCGCGTAGGCATCTTGATCGCATTGCCATGCAACGTAGTCGACGTCAGCGACATCCGGCCCGATTACTTTCCAGTCAAACCCAGCATCTTCTACCTTCACCTTTCCATTCGTTGCATTTGACAACAATTCGGCGACACGGGAACTTCCAGTAAATTGGGTCAAACGCATGGGGGTCGAAACAATTACCTCTTGAACAACTGGTCCTTTACAGTTTAGAAGGTCGACATCATTTGGGTCCATCCCGCAATCAATGAGGAGACGCACGAACTGCTCCATGACTACTGAAACTTGTTCACTTGGTTTCAGTAAGGGCTTGTTCCCCATGAATAGGGCTCCCATCAGCTGAAGACCAGGAATTTCGAGCGGGAAGTTAAACGGCGTTACAAGGCCCACAGCGCCATATGGCCATCGGTGACCGTGACTGAATTGCCCGTAGTGGTCACCTAGAATGCATCGAAAGTGAGGGAATGGGGTAAATCTCCTGCCAAAGATCAAATTCAGATGTGAAAAAACGCACCTGGGACTCCAAACGATTTCGCAAGACGACGAACGTTATCACCGCCAAAGTTGTTCAAAAAGTCTGCGGTGACTTTGACTTCTCCCAAGGCTTGTCCTTTAGACTTAGGCTAATTTCGGGTCGTTGTGAGCAAACGGGGAACATTTTTGTTGTCAATTGACAATAGACACTTACAACACAGCTCATAATCAATTTTGCGAAGTAGTCAGCAACAGCCTTATCACTGAGAGCAGCTCCCGCCAGCCGACTGATCTCTCCATATTGCACATAACGTTCAGGCTGATTTGAATTAGAATCAAAAGGGGGCAACTTTCATTTTCTACGTCGAGACTTACGTTCTTTAGAGGATTGTGAACACCAGACTTTGGAACCTTCCTCATACTTTCAAAGAATGGGCCTAATTCGCTAACTTTAGTGTCTGGGACAGAAAATATTGGATGCTTGCTTTTATCGAGTGGGTGAGGAATCAGCATTTCCGAATCTGCTTTTGTCCAAGTCCCCCCTACCAGGTTGCTAACAGCATAAGGGTCGGAGGTGGTTCCCATAATCTCCGGGTCAGCAGTCGCCCAGGAAGGCTTAGAGGACAGAGTCCTAAGCGAATAGGAAAGATGCCTCGCTTTTGCTGGGATTCCTCGGCGTAAAACAAGGCTTGACATCATCATCGTTTGAAAAAGTGATAAGATCTGGGCTTTGTCTGTGTCCGTCATCGGCTGATCGGAAGGACAAGGTAGAAGTGTTTCCTACACACACCTTACGTAATGTACTGCAAAAGTACGTAACGGCTTTTGGAAGGCTGTCAGCGCAGTTTCAGTTTTGAGAAGGTGCGGTATGACTCTTTCAACCCCTCTACGACCAGAAGTCACTTAAAATTGCCACCATTTCTGCCATTCCATGTTGTAGGCATTGTCCTGCTTGGGAAAATGTAGAAAGACTACTAAGTTGCAATAGGCAGTCTAACTCTAGGAGTCCTTATTGTTCTTTGAAAATTTCTACTGTTTCTCAGCGGACAGGCAGCTAGAGTTCTTCTTCAATTTTGTCATAGCCTAGAGGTTGAAGGTCCTGAGCTACGTGGGTCCAGGCAAGTCCGACGAAAACACCGCACATGATGATGTACATATCCGTTCGAAGATGAGAAAATGTATCGTACAGTCCCACAGCAGTGGGAAACGATGAGGAAATGTATTTTGTGACACCTTGCTTTACAAGTGCGATCACGTCGATCCCAGAATCCTTTTCTTCTGCCTCGGGTCGAGGAATTCCTGCCTTGAGTATCCTTTTCCCGACAATTTGTCGCAAGACCAAGGCCACGAGACACAGCGCTGGAGGTGTTTGCATGAGTGCCCAAGGCAGTGCAAGTAGGGAATTGAAGATGGCTATCGGAGCGAAATAGACTAGCTGCAGAATCCCCCGATGAACAATGACCGCCCCTCTTGCCAACTGGTAAAGTATACCAGGTCCTCTTGTTAGCTCATCAAGATCAACTCCAAACAAAGGATCAATATTTCCACCCGCGCCCTCGTCGTCCATTTGGTCGGATTGAAATTCATCCTCCAACTCCACAGTCGAGGGAACTACTTCAGAATCCAGAGACTCGGCTCCAGAAATAGAATCTTCATTCTTTAATGGGCCACCATGAATCAATGGGATACCAAACTCTTTGAAAATGACTTGTTCGTGGATTTTCACATCCTCGTGATATTGCTGCAACCCCACATCAACACCAGCTAAGAACAACAGTAGTACTGTCACAACATGCATATAAACCGGGATCCGTACGATGGGGGACACTGGCTTTTTGGTCACGCTTGACTTGAATTCGTTTGAAGTTGACGTATCCTCAGATTTCCCCTCTTCCGCCTTCTTCTTCATGATGAGTTTACGCCGCATTTTTGCAACACCCAGGTACTTTTTCTTTGGCTCCTCACTCTGAGAAGAATCTGATATCTGTGAGCTTTCTCCAGCAGCAGAGCTTCCGTCTACCACCAAAGGCTTCGTCGCTTCCGTTGCTTCTTCAGCCTCGGCGACTGCGGTTGCAGTCTTCCCAATAGGCTCCGCTGGATCGTCATTTCCTTCCGATTCTTGAACCTCTAGCTTCTCATTTCCAGTCGACTCAACTAGTCTAGAACTATCTGATTCCACGGACGCAGCCTTCTTTTTCGCACGTCGTTGACGAGCTGCTCGAATTCTGGCGGCATTGGAAGCTGACTGTTTCTTGACTTCTTCGTCCACACCAACCTCGCCGCTCACTTTGCCCATTCTGTTTTGAGCTTTCTCCAGTATTTTCTTTCGTCGCGCTTCCGCTTGGATTCGTGCTGCCTCGGCAGCTTCTGCATCGTCAGCCATGATAACGTTTCAAAGAGCTTCTAGCAGCCACAGGAAAACTGAAGCCAGGGGAAGTGATTCGGTTCCCATTTTTTTCCTCGCTTGCACCGTCACGATCTCCACACAAATCCATGATCGTCTCTACTGTTCGTCAAAACGAAATCCAGTTGAGGGATCGCGCGATTGTTCACGCACATTTTGTATAAAGCGCTATGTAAGTTGTCGCTACGACACATCCGAGACACCCCGGAATTATGTAATAATTCAAAATCCTCGACACTTTTCCAATCTCTTCTTGTTGAGGTGTATCATAGGTTTGACACCAACATTCAGAGGCACCTCGACATGTTCGTTCGATGCTCCACACCATGACAGTGTCAATTTTACCAAGAAATTTAATGGGACGACTATGGATTTTTACAGTACTCGTTGCTGCTGCAGTCCCGACTGTATCAGCTTTCGCCAGTCGCCGCATCGAGGCAATTCCTGAGCTGACCAGAGGTGTCCCGGAAGAAACCAGGCGTTCTGACTTTCTGAAGCAAGCTGTCTTGGCCACCAGTGCTATCATGTCTCTATCCTCGCTTCCAGCTTATGCTCGGGGTCGAGCAACGCTAGACTACGCATACGAGCGATACGTCCCTCGAATCATCGATGGGGGCGAGTTTTTCAAAAGGGATATGGCAACCATGATTGTCAAATCCGATTGGGCCGGAATCAAAAATGCCCTGGCGGAACCACCTAAGAAGAGTCGTGGTGATCGTTCCAAAGTAGATGGTGGGGTCGCAGAAAGGGCGGCACAGGCTGGAAGGTTTTCAGACTCGAGAGTGCTAGTGGCTTGCGATTTGTTTGCATCCAGTTTCTCTGATAATTCTATCAGCCCAAAGACAAAAGCGATGAAGAAAGAAGTTGACTTGCTTCGAAGCACTGTGAAAGAAATGAACCTTATCGCAAGACAGGCGCTTGGAGAAGATACTGGTGGAGGGTTGTTTGGAATGGGAACAAAGAAAGTGAGCAAGGACGAGCTTTCAAGAAACATGAAGCAACTTTATATACATGGTGGGCAAGCGTGGAATCGATACGTTTTTGCTGCAAACGATGGGCTTCCGGTCCAGATGAAGAAGATCCCGTATCTCTGATCTATGAGTCACAATGTAGTTTTGGAACAAAGTTCGTGGTTGGTTTGAATTCAAGTGATCGTAGACTTGAATGATAATAAGAGAAAGGTTATTACACAGTCAAACGAGAAACTACCATGTGCACTTGAAGCCAATAGAGATTTAAGGGGAGGAGTATCTGCACTGCGCCACGAGAGTGTGACCTGTCAGAAACCTGTTTCTTGCGTCGAAAAATGATGCACAGCGAGGGAAAACCACGACAGTACCATCGTTCCAGTTCAACTCAATAAAGCAAGCAATAGAGATCTAGATCCTGAGGGGCCGGTTTTAGTTTTCGCTGTTATCACCACAACATTACTGCAAGTATAACCAATCTTAGTGCTTGTGATGGTTTCGCGCGATAAGAAACGCGCATGGAACAGGCAACACATAGCGTCGTCACTTTTTTGAGGGGGGTGTTGAAAGCGTCTTCCTTCACCACCATCTGGATTCTGATTGCATAGAAGGCAGACAGTAGCTCTATTGGAGGTAAGATTCACTCGAAGGCGTTCGTCAAGAAGAATGCGAAATCAAAGTACCGGCCTAATTTGTCGCTAAATTAACCAGGTTCGGGACAAGAATGAAGGACTCAGAAAATTTCAAGAAAACTGAACAATGGCTTTGGTCAGAGGTCATATCTCAAAAAGTGCCACTTTCAATTGGGGCAGTGGCAATGTTTGCGTCGTCGTATGCCAATCAAGGTAGGTATTTTCGCTATGGCTTTCAGTTCCTTTCTCCATTTATCCGTCTAAAATGCAAATACAAACTAGCTGTTCCTCGTCTTATGGGGAGGTTGATGGATCCGCTTTCGGTGAAAGTAGAGCAGAAGAATTCATTCTTATCGAACATTCTTACGCTTGGCCTAGTAGGTGGCGCAGCAAGTTTTATAAGGACAATCATGCTGAACAACGCGAAAGACAGTATTGCAGCAAGCCTTCGAAGAAAGACGTTTGCCAGTTTAGTAACAAGACATGAGTTGGACTGGTTTCATGCTAGCGAGGGTGAGAAAGAAGGGGATGCTGAATTATCTGAAAAACAAGCACCCGGAGTGCAAACAAACAATTCCGCCGAGCAAGGTACTGGAATGACGCCAGCTGCGATTGGGGTTGTTTTGAAGGACGATGTTGAGATTGCAGCTGAAACCATCACTTCCACCTTTGCAAACCTTCTCAGGTCAACAAGCTCGTGCGTCTTTGGAACATACCACCTGCTTTCACTGAACCCAGAACTAGTTGGTTTGTCGCTGCTCGTCGCTCCAGTTGTTGGAACGCTGGGATTCTTGACCAGAAAATACCTAAAAAAAGTCCTTGCTATCCAACAGGAGGCTTCAGTAAACGCAGCAACCTTCATCGAAGATCGTCTGAGTCACATAATGATGGTGAAGATGTCAAATCGTGAGCAGGATGAGATTGAAGCCTATAGTCGTATGCAGGATGAATTTGTTGAGCTGGGGAGACAATCTGCGTTTGCGAACGGATTGTCAATGGGATCGATGTTTGCGTTGAGCACTTCTGCCCTATGTGGTATCCTACTTGCAGGCGGCAGGGCTGTTGAGGCAAAGCGAATGACGCATGGAGACCTGATGAGTTTTGGATCATACTCATTTCTACTTGCTCTCGGATCGGCCGGGGTTGCGAAGGCTGTGGGGGAATATATGAAAGGAATCCAATGTGCAGTACGACTCTATACTCTCTCACATCCTGCGAGCTGTGATGATAAAGAGACCACGAAGAGTATTGAAAAGTATCCGAAGTTTGATCCAGATTTTGCCGACAAAATTAGTTTGGAAAGAGTATCATTTGCATATAGAGGTCGGCTCTCGAATCTGGTGCTGAAGAATGTTTCGGTTTCGCTTTCCAGAGGAGAAGTTGTGGCACTAGCAGGGGCGAACGGGTCTGGGAAGACAACGATGGCTTCGGTCCTTGCTGGTCTCTATTCTCCATCGTCAGGAAAGATAATTGTTGATTCTTTGCCGCAAAGTGACCCTGGTTCATCGATGACGATTGACTTCGTAAATGAGCTGAATCGAAAAAATCAGAGTGCGCTTGTTCAAGTTGTACCTCAGCATCCAGCCCTTTTCAACACCTCAATTTTGGAGAATGTTCGTTACTGCAACCCTGGCGCCTCGGATGAAGCAGTCTTTGAAGCGATGAAAGCTGCTAATTGCGAAGCCTTTGTTTCCCGACTAGAGGGAGGCATGCACTACCAGGTGGGAAGGAATGGCTGCAAGCTTTCAGGCGGACAGCGTCAAAGGGTTGGCTTAGCCAGAGCCTTGCTTGCGAACCCTGTTTTTCTTGTATTGGATGAACCTGCTTCGGCCCTTGATGCGGAAGGTGCAACGGCGGTCAATGATGCTGTTGAAGCCTGTCGCAAAAAGAACAGAGCATTGCTCGTCATTACCCACCGTGCGAAGACCTTATCCCTGGCTGATCGCGTGGTTGTGTTGAAAGGTGGGGAGATTGTGCAAGAAGGCTATTTATCTAGTCTCAAAAAAAGTCAAACAGGCGAGCTTGCGTCTTTAATGCCGGACTTGCATCTAAGTTGACTTTAGCCAGAACTTTTCCCACAGTGCTCTAGGTGTCATAGTGTTTGCTCTGTTTGTATACATGGCATTTTTTTAGGGACCACCAAGCAGTATCTCACCTCCAGACGTCTGCAATTTTGATGCTCGGAATATGGAAGAATTGGAACTACATGAACGAACCGAAACTCAATTTCACCTATTTCTTTTCTATCGAGGTTGACTAGCCGTTCATAAGACGAGGAATCAAGTTGACTTTCGGCGAGGACGAAAACCACAAGTAGTCAGAAGCTTTTAATTGAAAACCAAGCTTCTCAGGCCCTGTTCCAATCGCCTATTTCTTTTCTATCGAGGTTGACTAGCCGTTCATAAGACGAGGAATCAAGTTGACTTTCGGCGAGGACGAAAACCACAAGTAGTCAGAAACTTTTGATTGAAAACCAAGCGTCTCAGGCCCTGTTCCAATCTCCAAGCGCAGGTAGCGGCTTTTCGAGAGTGTTTCGTTTGCTGTTGGATTGACCAAAACTGTTGTGACAGCATCGTCAGAAACCTTTGTGTTCGTGGGATCAAGGAATCTGTAGATTCGGGGTATTCGGCCGTTTATCCCCAGAAGGAATCGGAGGTCTGGTATCGGGGCCACGACAATAACTAGTGAATCTGGGCGTCGGACAGCATATGTTGCTGCTGTAGTTGCAGCTGTCTCGTGGACCAGAATACGCTCAGAGAAAAAGTTGCCTGGCTTGTCGTCACTATTTATTGGCGTGAAATCTTTCAGCAACGAGCGTTCAGTGTACATCCGAAACTGAGGCTCACCTGACATCGAAATAAAGCCTTCGGCATCAATTACGTAAGATTTTCTGCGATCGGGGTCTAAATTTTGCAAACCCTTTGTCCTTGCGACAACAATGTCTTCTGTTTCGGGCGACAGAGCCAAGAGATCCAGTGAGCGTGTTTTGGCGTAGCGAATAAGCGGAAGGTACAAATCAACAAAGTCTTTCCTGACCCCTTTCTGTTGAAGTGCATTGACAAGCGTAGATTCATTCCCCGATTTCAAATAGTCATCCAGATTGGACTGGGTAGACAAGGGACAGAACGCCAGCCCAATCGCCGTTTCGTCTTTTCGATTCTTCAGCATTGGCTCAAATAAGCTCACAATCTGGCTAATGTCTGTAGCTGAAGGTTTGCTGGGAACTCCCATGCATACAAAGGATGCATAGCCGGGTCCAAACTTGCTTTCTTCTTTTTTTCCTCCTGTAAGTCCAGCAACAGCATCAATTGATCCGAAGACAGCTTTGTTTAGGATATTATTGAGATTAACTCGATCGTCCAATATCTCTGCCTTGTCAGTTCCAAATCCTTTTCCTAGTTTCTTGAGAACGGCAAATTCCTGTTTCGCACTGCTGAGTGGGATCAAAGTTGGGGGCTGCGTTGAGTCAACTCTATACGCTGTTGGTCGGGGGGCTGGACGGTACCCATCGTCAGCATTCGCCTTCTCTGCCGAGGCGAGTCCACTACCCACAAATGCGCCTCCAACTGTTAGCTCAAAAGCTTCTCTACGCGAAAATTCACCTGCTGGTTGATCGTATTCGTTCGACTGCAACAGCAAATCAATGGCTAGGGGCGATGGCTTCCCGTGGCGGGCAAAAAATCCCTCCACCCTAACGATGCAAAGAAAACACAACCAATTCGCAGCTAGCATTTTCTGCATATCTGAATTCTCTCTCCGACCTGAACACTTTCTCCAAGCTACAGATTTATTGCAAAGATGAAGATCTTGAACAGTGGTTGAAGGGAAGAGGGTTGTTGATTCTGAGATTTTTTTTCGCACATCACAGATATACGTATGTGTCAAGGGAGTCAATCGCCAAGCTCCCCATCGACAGACTGACCGTTTTGTGACTTGTTCGAACGCTTACGAGTTCAAAGACCCAATGATACCTCTTCATTTTCTGGCAATGTTCTCTGTTCCGACCTCCCATCTGTTCAACGTTCCCACTATTCTCAACACCATGGAGATGGTACGCCAGATAGGAACTAGTTTACGAGGGGGAAACAGGATGTTTGCAAAAAAGGTGCCTTGCTTACTCTCCCGATCCCTCAGCTCCAAAGAATGCGCTAATGATGTTTTGAGAAACAAAGGGACAGTTGAGGGTGTTTGGATTTTTTGTCGCCACGGTGATCGGGCCCCCAGTCGACCTTTGTGCCCCCCGCACAAGATTGAGGAAGAAGCTAATTTTTGGTCTAGTCGCCTTCCTCGACCTGGCTCGTTCCGTACATTTCAGGAGTTTTCACGATATTTCACTCCTGACATTCAAGACGACTCAAGCGAGGAAGAGTTTCTGGACACTCGAAGATATCCTTTTGGATTTCTGACACACTTCGGCATGGAGCAGACGAGGGAAATAGGAAAACGTCTGTTCCGTCGATATAACAGTCACGGTCATCACCTGCCAGGCCAAGAAAGCTATGTAAATGGCAAAGGGTTTTTGGATTGCTGGGATGTGAAGGTGTACTCTACGAACTATCTGAGAACAATTATGTCAATTCAATCATTTTTAGATGGCCTGCTGGGCACCGATTGTTATAAGTATCTTCACAATTCTTCCAATGGAGCTGCAAGTGAAGCCGCAGATAAGGCAAGAATTCCCAATCACAATGATGCCATCCCTTTCGACGATACTATAGTTCGCGTCCAAGTTCGTGGTCAGTCAGATGACACCTTGAATGCATTTGATCGAAATCCAGAATTAATGTCGAAGCTTGTATCAAAAGTCATTTCCTCAGAGGAATTTCAAGATACCGATAAAAAGGCGGCTCCCTTGGCGGCGCGTCTTGCGAACTTTCTTCCCGGATTGGCCCGTAAAAAGAAGAATACAAAAGGATTCAATGCTGCTCCTAGTGGTATCAATTGGATAGAGGCGACAGACCATTTTGTTTGTAGATTTTCGCACAATGTGAAATATTCTCAATTTTCTGATTTTGAACACGACATTGGTGTCGAACAGACGCTGTCGGCAATGGCACACCAGACTAAAGCACACTTAGCTTGGAGATTTCGCCAGTGGTACAAGAGTCCTATGCTTTTATCCACAATTGCTGCTCCTCCACTGCGAGAAATAGCAAACCAATTGTTACATGCAAAGTCTATGGGTGAAATCGAGCGACATCCTTTTACAATATATTCGTGGTAAGTCTGCTTGGAGTGAAAGCTCTTCCTTTTCTTTCAACACCTCGGCCACATTCCCCTTATTACTCTGTTCACGCTGTAGTCATGATGTCACGATTTTAGCAATTCTGTATGGGATTGGTGCAGATTTCCTTGCCGGGGATGAGGCTGGGGGTTTCAGAAGATTCTGGCCCGAATATTCAAGCACTCTGGTAAGAGCATCATCGCAGAATACGTATCAAAGTACAACCCCCTCTGGAAACTGAGAATTGAGTCTTTCTATGTCTGTGGCATCGATGGCATCGAAGATATTCGAACTAGTGAGAATAAGTGAAGATGACTCTGAGCATTCGCACGTGGTCAGGATACTACTGAATGGACAGCCTGTTGTCGCTGTCGATCGCAGCACGATTTATTGGGAAGGCCCCCTTGGTGCATGCACGCATGTTGGCAAGGGACCAAAACAAATGCTGCTCGCGGAAGATTTTGTAAGCATTGTTTCAAAGCTCGAAGAATCTAGAAGCACTTCACACAAGCGTCCACATTCGGCAGTTTCCATGGATGAAAACGATAGATCCAATTGGACTGGGTAGCATCACTCCCATTGCTATGAAATTGAGTATTTTGTTTTTTGGAAGTCTACGACCCACCTCTTGCTGGGCCAACTCTAGCTACAACCTGGATTTGGATTGCAGGATAATAATCAACTTCAAACGGCTGCTACAAGGACAGCTCATGTAGTCATCTCCGATTACGTGTCTTCCTTCTATTCTGTACGCCTTCTTTCTTTACTTCAGCGTTGTTGGTTCCGCCGTCGATATCAGCTGCATGTTTACTTCCCGTTGATTGATTCTTGTTCGAAGCTACACCCGTTTCCTCACCAGCATCTAGGCCCTGTTCTGCATCGACGAGGTCTTCTTTTTCACCATCGTCGTTGCTGTCTTTCTGGTTGGGCATTTTAGGCTTCTTCTGAACTGGCTCTGGATCGCTTTCACTCGGATCTGCTCGCTTCCGAATTCGCACGCCTGCCACTGGCGTTTCCCCTCCTTCCAACTGAGGCTTGTTCTCGCTCCAACAATTTGTTGCTGTGCTTGCCCCACCCTGTTGACCAGCAACAGGCGCAGGCAAGTTGGACGCGACATGAGGAACGGATGCACCGCTACTGAAAAAAGGTTGGAAGTTGGTAGCAGAGGTAGTATTCACTGGTGGTGCAGGTAGTTCCTTTCTTTTTTTTGGCAAGCAGCTGTGTGAAAACCATTTCGCATCATTCGGAACTGTTCGATTCGATCCTTGGTTTGTAGATCTAGTAAATCCTGTGTCACCAACACCAACGTCCTTGGCATCCACGAAAGAGTCCCATCCCCCACGGAACAAGTTTCCGTGATGGACAGTCTCCTCATAATCTGGAGACAGGAGAGCACATGTCAACAAGAAAGCCAAAGTGGGATGAACTGAAACATGACAAAGACTGACTCACATATTTCTTCTCCTCGAACTATCTGCTTTTGAATATCCTCTATAACGACTGAGGTTTTATAGAGACGATCATCTAATTCCTCTGTGGTGAAGACATGCTTTGCAAAAGCGGACGCTAGTTTTCTGCTTTTTCTCGGAGGATGATCAGTATGATCAGTTTGTCTCTGGTCGCGTGGTGCTGACTCACTCTTCCCTGCTAGTTGCTGAGCCTGCCATTTCTTCAGTAGGAACATAGGCAAGGTTCTCCCGGATGGTCTAGGAAGTAGGTCCATTCTGGAAAGCGATGCTTCTCAACAACAAATGAAGTTTAGTGCTGTGTCAGTGTATCGCCATTTGTCAAATCATTGACTCTTTGTGCTTTTGACTCACTCGATTTCCTTGCATCGTTCGAGGGTTCGTCCTGTACCCGCACCCTTTGGATACTCCGACTTCTCTAGGGCATGATGAGGCGCCGGTGTATTCTTGCCAGATGGTGACTACAGATTGCCCATCGGACGACGTGCAGTCTGACGCCAGAATGGAGGGAAATCTAGAGGCTCGTTGAATGCACGTTACGAAGTACTATGGTTATTATTTTCGAAACAACAAAGGAATCGTATTTTAAAAAGTTGGCACCAATGTACTGTGGTCCACGTTCGATGCTACGGAAACAAGTGTAATCGTCTGCGAAAAATAGTTCTTTGCACTCAGGAATTGAGTTGAGTTGGTGCCATCTGAAGCTCACAACTTTTGGAAAAGGAACGAAAGCAAGCCCAAAACAATGAACGAGTACGAGTCAGCTGACGAGGTAGACGAGGAGGTGGAATCTTCTGAGGAAGAAGTGGTCGCCAAAAAGAGAAGGACAAAGAAATGGAAGGTATGTGCGATTCTCTTTGATTCTTTGCGTGACGGGGAAGATTCTTTGGTTTCCCTGGATGATTGCTAATGCCCCAATTGCTCTTCAAAGGACCCGAACAAGCCCAAGAGGGCCATGAGTGCGTTCTTCCTTTATTCCCAGGAGAATCGTGCGAGAGTCAAGGAAGAAAACCCTGATGCCAGCTTCGGAGATGTGGTAAGTCAATTTGTGCTCGTCTCGCCAGCTGGGCCATTGCAAGAGTCATTTTGTGCAAATTGATGGGTTGTTCTGCTGTGTTTCCATCGATATCGTCCCGAGTGATTGTTGTGATCGGCATTTGGTGTTATGTTGTTCGAGTCCCAGGAGTCTGCCAAATTGTGAGCAGGTCAACCGCGATGCATCGCGATAACACCAACCCATCGCGATGCAACACGAACATCGCCACGGAGCACGATAAAGCACGAAAACAACACAAACGTGGCGAAAGTGTGTTTTTTTGTTACGTGGAACGCTACGCAATGTTGCTACTGTATATCTCGTGTTCTCCCAGAACACCTTTGCGCGGCGCGCATCTTCGAAGTCGTATTAATCGACTGTTGATTCACCGTTGACTAAGAGAACTCCGATTTGTTCCAACATAGGCACGTATCCTTTCAACTGAATACAAGGCACTTTCAGAAAAGCAAATGAAAAAATATACCAAGTTGGCTAATGAAGACAAGGAGCGCTACGCAGCTGCGATGGAAGATTATGTACCGACCGAGGAAGGAGGAAAGAAGAAAAAGGCGAAGAAGGATCCCAATGCTCCAAAGCGCAATATGAGTGCTTATTTCTTGTACTCCGTACATGCCAGACCTATGGTCAAGAAAGAGAATCCTGATGCCAGTTTCGGGGACATTGCAAGACTTATTTCCAAACAGTTCAAAGAGCTGAGTGACAAGGACAAGAAGAAATGGGAGAAGAAAGCGGCAGAGGACAAGGAACGTTACAAGAGAGAAATGGAAGCTTACGCTCCTTGAGTTTTCTTTGCAGGTTCGGGAATATTGGGAAACTGCTCTATTATGTTTGTTTTGTATGATTGCATATGAATTGATAATTACACGTCGAGCAACCATGTGGTAGGTTGCTCGAGGTATTACAATATAACATGAATTATCTTCATGTATTTGGGAAATTGGTCTTTGTGTTTGTTTTGTATGATTGCATATGAATTGATAATTACACGTTGAGCAGCCATGTGATAGGTTGCTTGAGGCTTTGCTACATAACATGAATTCCCTTCCATTTCTGGTTTACAGTACTCAATCATCAAATTCTCGTAGCCCTTGCGTCAAACTTGCAATTTGATACGTAAAAAAACCGAGAATGGCTGGTATCGGAATGAGGCCAGCACTTTGCAGTTTGCCTACGCAGATAAACAATAGAATCAAGAATGCAAAACGAGCCTGGCCGACACCTGCACCTTGAACAGCCCCGGCGTCTTCAATGGAACCACCGATAGTCTGAACATATTTTCCTAATCCGTAAGCGTAAAATATCCCAAAAATTGATCCAAAGACGTAAGACAAAGGGAAGAAAGGATTGTCAAATAAGAGCCACAGTCCACTGAATATCAAGGTTGTGAAGAAGGCAGTATCGCTGATCAGGAGGGATTGGCGTTTAGCGAATTGGTTTTGTTGTTCTTTTTGTACCGATCGTTCGTTCTTTTCCAAAAGACTTTCCATTAAATCCCTTTGCTGAGTCCAGAAACTGTCATCTTTGGCCATGCGTGGAGGTCGAATCTGGCTTAATGGTGGTCTACGACGGAGAAGGAATGAGCTCTTCAATGAGAATCCATTCCCGGCGGTGATATGAGCGATTAGAATAAAGAGCAGATTCGTTCGTGGCATCATTGTATGCAATGAGTATTGCGTGTCAACTTCTATGGTGACGGTTTCGTTCGATTTGTGTGTGCCAAAGCCCTCAACTGCATCATCACAACGCGTTGAACACGTATCACGGTCAGACGTACTCAAAATCTAGGATGAGAACATGCTGGATACTAGTGTCGCTACGACACATGCGACATGTTCATTTCTACCATGCCCAACTACAGGTCAGGTTCGTTGTGGGCTGTTTGTAGCTCTAGTGACATTGAGAAGCTCGAAATCATCGGCAGTTGGTGGCTTGCTGTGGCATTTGCATTCGCCATCACCAATTGCAGGGTGGTCGTTGCATGCGAAACTTCTTAAAAAAAGATTAATTTTTCCCCACAGTTGCGTCCTGCTTTACTTGAAAGGGCAAGGTATAAGAGTAGAGGC
>JAAMXS010007140.1:0-10035 GCA_019693525.1 Cylindrotheca fusiformis | reverse complement strand
TAATCTAGTGAAAGTGTGGTGAACTGTGTATACGATAAAATTATGAGATTATTCCCCACTCACCCTACATTGACATTACGTCCGTTGAGTCCGTTGCGTCCGTTACGAAATCCGGGTGACTATCATGCTCCTAAAACGTCGCAACGCAGGGGTGGAACAGCCAAGGAAGAAACGATTCCATTCATGGAAACATTGGTAGGAGATCAGGCGGGTCCATCGACTAGTGATGTCGAAAATCAAGTTGCCATTGAGACTTCCAACACCGACTCTGTGGAAGATGTCAATTCAGCTAAGAAAAAACAAATCGAAGAATGGAAAGATGGCCCGTTTGCCGCCAGTATGGTTCCAACCTGGGAGGAAGAACGCTCAAAATTCGACACCGCGTTATGGAAGGAACTCGACAGGGGAACTGGGGCCACACCTTGCATCTGCTGTTCGGCCTTTATCTGCAGCAAAGTCGGCGCAGGACGGATCGGGTGAGATGACTAGACGCAATTGTCAAAGAACATGCCATGACCAGTTCCTCGATTTAATCTGACCCTTTTCTATAAACATTAGGCATATGGCAATTCTGAAGCAGACTACCGAATGGGTAGAGGAAGTGGAAGAGGATGAAAACGGCGAAGCTCGGACTCGTCGTTTTACTCGACCCAAGCTTGATATGGTTGTGGGTCCGGTAAGCAGCTGAAGAACTATTGTACTAGGGGAAGCTATATACATGTCATCCTTAACTTTTGTTTTGTTCCAAAGTACTGGCCCATGCTCTTTCTTACATACTCTCTAATTCTTGGCGTGTCTGGTTTAACATTGGTGTTAAGTATTCCACACAAACACACTCTTATTGTCTTGCTTTGGTTGATGTGTACAGCGGGACTCATTGTCTCATTGGCCTTGACCTCATTTCGAGATCCTGGAATTCTGCCGCGGTACGAGAAGCCTCCTCCAACTGAGGATGCCACCAGTTGGAGATGGAGCGATCGAACCCACTCTTATCAACCGCGAGGATCATTTTATGATCAACACACGGGGGCCGTTGTAGAAGCATTCGATCATACCTGTATATGGACCGGGACCGCCATTGGGAAGAAGAATATTGGATCCTTCCGTCTCTTTGTGGCGTTGTTATTTGTGTGTCTCACGTTTGACATTGTGCTCCTAGCTGATGCGGTTTAAAAAGCAATCTGTTGTATCACTTTGTTATTAGTAAGAGTGACGAGGACCAGCTTCTCGTTCTTTGTCGTACTGAATCAGACCTGGATCGAAACCGACATTGTCTCAATGAAGACTGTCCAGTTCCAGTCAAAGAACTTTGATCATACGATTGGCAGCAGTTTAAGGCTTCTGTGATCTAAGCTTTGCAGAATTCATCTGTCTAAACCGCATCTCTTGCAAATGAAGTGCTATGATTTGACTGAAACTCCGTCGGCGCACCGAACATTCCCTGCTCTAAACCGCTTGATGCAATGGTACCTATGGAGCATGTGGAGTCAAGCTTCCATCTCAACGCTTCCGATGGGACGATCACTCGAGACAAAGCCCCTTTTATTAGTGTGCAGTAATCAAAGGGTAGCGGTAATCTTTTCGATTAGATATTGATCTAGATGCCTTTTCCGCAACAACTATTTTGCCGAGACGCGATCTTTGTCAACGAAAACATGATGCATTGTGTTGGGTATGAAGAAGTAAACATGGCTTCATTGACTGCTTGGCTTGTCGTGATGTATTCTTCTCTAATAAAACAGTAAATCCGCATTTCGAATCGGTTGAGTCGAATGCGCGTGTCGCAACTAGGTCACAATGTCGCTACGACACGTCCAGGACACCCAGATTCTTTAGTCATTCTTTTTATCCAGCAAGACGCATGGGGACAATGATCACCAAATCTATAGTTTGTAGCAAGGAACGTTGGCACTGACTGTACTATTCAGGCGGATCCTTATCCAGCCGTACCCAAACATCCATGTCGCAACGCAGGGGAGGAGCAGCCAAGGAGGAAATGATGCCATTCACGGAAACATTGGTGGAAGATCAACCATTGACTCGTGACATCGAAAGTCAGGGTACCATTGAGACTTCCAAGACCGACTCCCTCTCTGTGGAAGATGTCGAGTTGTCTAAACAGAAACGTATCCAAGATTGGAAAGATGGCCCGTTTGCCGAAAGTATGGTTCGAACCTGGGAGGAAGAACGGGCAAGGTACGACGGCGCGTTATTCAAAGAACTAACCGGAAACGAAGCGACGCCTTGCATTTGCTGTTCAGCCTTTGCCTGCAGCAAAGTCGGAGCGGGACGAATCGGGTAAGAAAACTGCAAGTGACTTCCAAATGAGATGCCATTGCCAGCTCCTCAATTAAATCTGACACTTTTCTATGAACACTAGGCATATGGCGATTCTGAAGCAGTCTACCGAATGGGTCGAGGAAGTGGAAGAGGATGAAAACGGGGAAGCTCGAACGCGTCGTTTTACTCGACCAAAGCTTGACATGGTCATGGGTCCGGTAAGCAGCAGCAGAACTATGGTGTACTGGGACTGTTTTTAACTACTCTAACCTTGTTTTATTTCTGCTAGTACTGGCCCATGCTCCTTCTTATAACATACCCTCTAATTCTTGGCGTGTCGGGCTTAACATTGGTGAAATGTATTCCATACAAACACCCTCTAATTGTCTTGCTTTGGTTGGTGTGCACAGTGGGACTAATTGTGTCCCTGGCCTTAACCGCATTTCGTGATCCTGGAATTCTGCCACGGTACGAGAAGCCTCCTCCAACTGAGGATGCCGCCAGTTGGAGATGGAGTGATCGAACCCACTCTTATAGGCCACGAGGAGCATTTTATGATCCAGATACGGGTGTCATCGTGGAAGCATTCGATCATACTTGCCCATGGACCGGCACGGCCATTGGGAAGAAGAATATTGGATCCTTCTACTACTTTGTTGCCTTGGTTTTTGTCTGTCTCGTGTTTGATATTATGCTCTTGACAAATGCAGTTTAAAGAATAGTCAGTTGTGAAGCATTGTGTTGCGAGGACCAGCTTCTCGTTCTTTGTAGTACTGAAACAGGCCTGGATTGAAAACCGTGTAAAAACGAAGACTGTGCGTATGTAGAATCACTACGTGGCAATGACCAAGACCAAGACTCCAGCGAAATGAGAAATCTCACTTCACACTTGCACTTCATTGGAGGCCTAGGGGATATTGTAGCCACAAAGTGACCATACCCTCTTTTCGCTGTCAGCAATCCTGGACCAATGCGTTGCTTTACTCTTACCTTACTGCCCCTTTTACTCCTGGCAAAAGAATCGAACGCCGAGGTCGCTAGGATTCGAGGTCTCGTATTTAATTTTCCGACGAACTCTCCTTCCAGTTCCTTTCAAGAGGTGCCAGATGAGAATGAGGAAAACCCACCAACAGATCCTCCAGTGCTTGGCGGGGGAGGTCATGGGCAACAAATTACTGACCCAAGTAAGTTTGACGAAGATGGGGATGCTGATTTTGGTGACGAAGATGAAGAAAGCACAAATATAGCTGGTGAAGACGCTGATGAAGTTGGCCAGCAAGAAACAGGCACGGATGAGGACGTTGATGAAGTTGGAAGTGATGGCGACTTAGATGCCGACGAGGATGACGAATTTCGGTACGATGAAGATGACGACGCTGATGAAGTTGGCGAGCAAGAAACAGGCACGGATGAGGACGTTGATGAAGTTGGAAGTGATGGCGACTTAGATGCCGACGATGATGACGAATTTCGGTACGATGAAGACGACGACGAAGATGCTGACGAGGATGACGACTATGGAGACGAAGATGTCGACGAGGATGACGAAGTTCCCTACAATGAAGACGCAGATGCCAACGAGGATGACGAATCTCCCTATGCCGAACCTTCGATTCCGTCTTCAAGTTCAGAGGACGTGCCACCTCCGATGCCGACTCCCTTACCGACCAGCGGACAAGATCCAATTCCAACATGGGGAACGTCGCCATCACAGAGACCCGTAGTTTACGTACCATTGGAAGATGACCCTCTCCAACAAGAGGACGAGAGCATTAGTGAGGAGGAAGAAGAGGAGGAAAGGAGTAAGACTGGAGGAGTTGGAGATTACATTTATTTCGATCATGCAGAATCGTTTGAAGAAATGGAGCATGATCAAAACGTTGCGATTACTGTGGGTGTTTGTTTTGGAATTGGCTTTTGTCTGATGATCATCACTGCTCATCAAATGATGGACAATCCGGGTGGTTGCTGTGCCAGTATTTGTCGCATTCTTGTTGCATGTCAGTGTGCCATTACTCGATGTGTCTGTTTCCCTTGTCGATACGTCTGCGGCTGTACCGGTCGCAGCAACCAACGGTACACGTCGTACTCGAACGAATTAGGCTATTCACGTAATCAATACTCAGCAGACTTGGAGCTGACATAGATATAATTGTAATCCAACAATCTATAATTACAATCTATAATTAAAATTAATGACGTACAGGCCCATCTTGCAGAGTCGATTCCATGGGAAAGCTTCTTTTCTAGTTGTAGAATGCATCTGTAGGAAGGTGGCAATGTTCCGGTCCAACTCTCCACCCTCAACGTCTAGTGATCGCCCTCAAACCGATAGAAGCCAGCGTTGCCACAACGACTGCCAGTGCCGCCTGGCCCCAGAAGAAAAGGTGCCCGTTGTGATTGGCTGTCACTGATTTGCTTTTACAATGGGTTCCACGTTGAAAGAAATTCTCCTCTTCCTGAAGTAGCCTAGCCAGAAGCTCGTCACGGCGGGCCGATTCCTGACATGCTACTCTTTCGTTTCGTTCGATTACGATACATCGCCACACTTCTAGTCTTGAGTAGTACGCGTTCTTCAGGCCTTTTACCTTGTCATCCTTGACCGGAAGATTCAGAAGGATTTGAAAAATAGCCACATCCAAAGCATGGCAATTGATATTCGATTTGATACTTGCGTTGCAAGAAGGGCACGAGGGATGCGCCTGTTCTCCCTTGTCAACCCAGACATAGTTGAGTTTCTTTTTCAAATCTGCCGACCCTGATTCTTGAAGTGGGGAAGTGTTTGCTTCCCAACATAACGAGCACACTGTTGATGATGCACAACCGCAATTGAGGGAAAGAG
This sequence comes from Cylindrotheca fusiformis, assembly GCA_019693525.1. Classification (NCBI taxonomy): domain Eukaryota; phylum Bacillariophyta; class Bacillariophyceae; order Bacillariales; family Bacillariaceae; genus Cylindrotheca; species Cylindrotheca fusiformis. The sequence goes on along the minus strand of JAAMXS010007140.1, from coordinate 4,913 downwards.
CACCAACAATAACATCATTGCAAAGTTTACAAATGAAGTGGTCAGGTAAATAGTCTCTCGCACAGTAGGAGCAGTCTTCTGTAGACACGCTATCTGATTCATGATTCTTCAGTGGGGCCGGAGGTACTGGAAGCAACTTCTTAGGTGGCTCAACAATAGAAAGCAATGCAGCTGTGGGGTCATCACCGATTGCAGACTCATACTCATACTCATCCTCATCGTGGTTTTGCCATTCCGAGGATGTGAAGTTAACATCGCTCGCTGTCGGAGTTCGATATGAAACGCTGTCCGTGTCAACCGTGGGTAAGGACATGACACTATCTGCCACAAACCCCGGATGGGGAGAGATGGCCCAAAGATCTTGTGAGGCTTCTGGGGGAGGAATATCTGCACCGGAAGGCTGCGATGAAACAATCGTTTGACCCTCCTGTTCATCGTCGGTGTGGTTCTGGCCCTGCAACAATCCAGCAATCGTCCCAGCCGGCAGCGACACCAAGCTTCCAAAATCTTGCAAAGTTGAGCTATCGAAGGTCAGGGTGTCATCAAACGACATCGCTCCAACAGAACTCTGTGATGAAACAATAACATCCCGTTCAGTTTGACTTTCGTTTGACGAAGACGGCTCTCCGTTTTCTGCCATGCCCATCAACACATCAAATGGGGAGAAAGACATCTTGGGAGCAACAGGCAACAGCTACTAGCCTACACCTGGATAAATTAGGAATTTGTGCTGAAGGTAGCCGAAACTCTTATCTTGAGCCTCTTGTAGAGTTGTTCAGGCTCTCAAGTACGATTCGACCCCTTCGAACCGATTTTACTGTTGCTGTTCTCTATCTATTTTTAGTCGATCCAGTCAAACAACTTGATCACAGCAGGCTAAGGCTATACTGGTAGACTGATTCCATGTGACGATGGATCAAGGACAGAAGCCCTCTCTTGCAGTTTCAGAAAATGGAAAGAATCTATTCACGAACAGAATCTATCTACTTTCCATTTCAGAAAGCGGGTAGGAATTAATCCATTGCTGCATTGCTACTTGGAACTTTTTTCGTCAACGTGTGCTTTGCGCCAACAGAAGAATATGATTTAAACACCAATTATTCCTCGTCTACGTTTGCCTTCTTTTTCTTCTTTTTCTTTCTTTTCTTGATTCCTCTTTCATAGGCATCAATTGAAATCTCAGCAAGTCGGGCCTCTTCAAGTCTTGCTTCCTTTGCTGCTCGCTCAGCGGCTGTCATGCCAGCATCTATGGATTTTATTGCAACTCCAGCAACATGCGGCATCAATACGAAATCGACGTCATCGTATCCAACTTCCTCAAAGGTAGGGAATCGTTCTTCGTTGTCCTCATCCTCGGATCCGAGTCCCAGGTTGTCGAGATAATCAAGATATGACTCTCCTTCCAGATCAGTTTGCTCTACGAAAAGGAGTCGGCCACCAGGTTTCAGCACTCGGGCAGCTTCGTCCACACTCTTTTTCCAGTCGAGACCAGTCTCAATCATACGCGCAGCAGCTTGCAAACTGATGACGACATCAACACTCTCGTCTGGGGTTTCCTTCAGATCATCAGCCCTTTGATCCTTGAACGTGACTACTCCTGCATTTCTTGTTTTTTGTTGTTGCGATAGCTGACGCGTAACAGAAATTGGCATCACGCCATCCGGCTCCACAGTGGACGTTATCAATTCTTGGATGGTTCGTGGGATAAACGTTACAGCCCTCCCATCTTCGCAACCAAGTTGCAGACAAACGTTTGCAGCACGCGGCGTCTGATTTGTACACAGGGCAGCTGAAATCCATTCCACTCTCAAGTATGTCACCATATCCAAACCCATGGAAAGAGCGGTAGTCGGTCTTCGACAAACCATTGGAGTTGATGCGAAACTTGGTGGGTACATCAAAAGACCGCTGCTGAAAGCATCGCAAGACAGACAAGCTGCTAGCATTGCAAGAAATCCGAAGACGCCTGAGTGGGAAGGCATCATTGCAGCCTTCTTCTTATTTGAATTCGGATGATAAAGATAGACTACTGTATCCGATCTTTGGCCTTTGTCGTCAGCTTCCACCAGGAACCAACTACTTCGTCAGTGTGCTCTTGGTAGTCAATGATGAGAAAAAGGGGATATAGGGATGCAATCCATTAGGGACTGAAGTTGGGGGAATCGGGCAGAAAAGATCGGGGACATTGAAGAGAAACGCACGAAAATGAAGGTGGTGTTTTTGCGTATGTTGATCGTTTACCAACATGAAAGTTGAATTTCGAGGATACGCGATTCGCGCAAATGAGATTGCGCAAGACCTCACAAGTAATTTGTCGTACAAACATAGTACATCTTCTACAGAATGCCCCATCCTTGGCAGTACTGACGTCGAGCCATGGGATGTGCAACAACCCTTTCGATCTTGGGCTCCTCCTCCTTGCTGTCACATTCGAGTAAGGTGTGTCTTGTGAATGTGGTTCTGACGATGATGACCTGAATGTCGCTTGGATGCATGGCATGCATGCATTACTATCACTGCAGCTGGCGTCGAAATTAAGAAGACATGGATTCGATTGTTTTGCCTGAATCGTGATTCTCACGCAACCCTTCTCTTTGTCGAACAGATTCAAGACCACATAGCAAATTAAAGATGAAGCTTTCTATCCTTGCTACTCTTGTTGCCAGCGCCGCTGCCTTCACTTCTCAACAGAAGACCAGTGTACGTAGCTATTGAGGGTCTTTTTTGGCGTCCTTCATCTTGTAACTCTTCGCTAACTTTTCTTGTACAGGGATCCAGCACTGCTCTGAACGCAAAATTTGCTTCCAAGCTTCAATACGTTCCATGCATTGCCGCCGAGGATCTTCCTTCCCCTGGATCTGCTACTTCTGGAGTCGCCGGAGGTCTTGCAATCTGCATTGCCGTCGATCCCAAGGGAGCCGTGTATGCTCTTGGTGACAAGTGCCCTCCCATCAACCAACCCCTTTCATTTGGAAAGGTCAACGATGACGGAACTATCCAAGATCCTGTCCTTGGAACCAAGTTCTCATTGAAGACTGGTGATGTTGTCGGAAAATGGTGCCCATCTGGTGTCGGAAAGCTTATCGGAGGAGCCTTCTCTCCTGTCGGAGTTCCAACTTACCCTGTCAAGAAGGGCAAGGGCACCATCGATGTCCAAGTCGATGTAAACGCCAAGGCAAACTTCGAAGCCAACTACTGGTCTGGAATTTTGGATGCCCAGGGTAAATCCAACGGAAAGTACTACTAAATTCTTCATCAAAATTTGGTTGGTCAAATGTAATCTTTTTTCTGGGATTAAGCGAGATTCCAAGGTGTAATAGACTTTTAACGAGTACAGCTACTATAGCTTCACGCTAGCTTCTGCTGATGCATACTTCAAATCAATAGCACTGGATCAAATGCACTTGCTAAGTCTCTTATGTCTCCTAGTTTGTCGAATTTGGAGGAGAAGCACTGTCATTGATGGCCAGCTGACGTCAACGTGGCAGGAAAGAGTATTCAACGTTCTTCAGCAACGTGTATACTAGTCGAAGTAGTCGACCAACCTCCACCCTGTTGCAAAGGGTAAAAGCTAAAAGGAACCCCCGCTGTTGTATATGCGTATGTTGGTGCATAAATGTGTGGTAAAAGATCGTTTACTTATTGCGGTCAAACTTCTTCCCCGATGCTGCTACATCGCTTAAAAAGGCGGTGGCCAAGGAATGACGGAGGAGTATACTATTCAGGTATTTAGTTTTCAAAATACATAATTCTCTGCCATAATTCGACTCTGATACCCTAATTCGTCTTTGATACCCTAGTGTTTGCATTTGCGAGAGAGTATCAGCCGATTCCCTTGATTTTGCAATTCTACTGGTAGTATCCTTGCTGGGGATAGGACGGGTCTGCTTCTTGTGGCGCCAAACTATTTAATAAAGTGGTGCAAAGAGGCTCTAACGTTTCTTTCAAGAGAGGAATTGCAGATGATCGAACGGCTCCAAGATTTGCATGTTGTCCAACTAGAATCGTCACCACCTTTTGTTTCAAAAGAAAGAGAGGTATCAATTACAATTGCTACCAAATATATTCTATCATCGAAGAGGCAAGCTTACCACTGGGGCTTGGTACACATGCAGTATTGTGCCTTCCGCAACAAAAAACAACAATGTCAAGGCGATCAGAAAATGCAGGGAAACCAGAATTCTTGTCAGTCGGGAATCATGATACAGTCTTACCGTGATCATAGATTGCGGTAACCAACTTTGCTTCTTTGCCCATGTCAAGCAGCTGAAATTGTTTCGAAGCAGGAGCCCAAATACTTTCAATATTCGATAACACATCTTCATTGAGAGGGACGCTTGGATCAGCATAGACGCGGCCTAAGGGCACACCTTCTGCTGTACTCAACAAGATAACCCGTATTCCTCCACTTGAGGTATTCACTCGATCGATGATCTGGTGCAATGAGTGCTGAAGGTTTGCGGGAAGGAGATCTACAGTGTTCGACATGGTTAATTGGTAGATGATTAGCTGAATGATATTCTGACTATGGCAACACAGCTGCTGATCCATTTCAGCACACCAGCAAATCTCAACAGGTTTTGGGCATTGGGTGCGTACCACACGAAAGGTTTCACTCGTGACTGAATTTTTTTGAGAATGGGGAAATACACACTTGTCAAGAAGTCGTCTGACGTCGTACGAGTCGAATTGGTCGACTAGAGTACGATTCAAGGCATTAAGGTTTCGATGACCCAAGACTTGAGGACAAGACTGTTTGTGCTTAGAGAAGAGGTTCGGAGCACATGATCTTGTACCTAAGTAAGTGGAGAGGTCGAGACAATTGATAGGTAACTGGTATTGACAACAGACTCAAGATTGGACTGCCAACTTGGAGAGTCAAACAGTATATATATGAAAGGCAAGATTGGCAA